>BQNB010004479.1:40998-107605 GCA_026074375.1 Tanacetum coccineum | reverse complement strand
AGATCTTGGCGATCTTTGTAAGTATAGATAGATCGTGGTGATCTTACAAATTAGTGTTAGTTAGTTGTGGAATAAGTAGTGTGGTGAAGTGAAGTCGTAAAGTTGTGAGGAAGTCTCGAAGTTGTGAAAAAGTTGTGAAGTTGTGAAGTCATGAAGTCGTGTTGTGATAGTTTGGTTCTAGCTAAGATTAGAACTCGACATTTAGTTTTGTGTCGTAAATCGGTGTAAGCAACGTTTTGTACGGTTTTCGCCGCCATAAGGGAGCTTGTTGACATAGTGAAAAAAACTCTCTAGTTAGGTGCTCGGGGAGTGGAGTAGGGCGAAAAGGTGCTTCGTTACCGAACCACTATAAATCCTCGCGTTGTGGTTTGATTGTTCTTACTCTTATCTCTTGTCTTACATTATCTCCTCATACTATTATATCAATTGTTTAGATAAATATATTGTTCATATTGTGCAAGTGTTGAGTTCACATAAATTAAAATCTAGAATTTTTACAAACACTTCAAAACCTTTAATTAAAAAGCGGTAAACTATTCAACCCCTTATAGTTTTCCACAAACTAGATGGTAATTTAACAATATAACAAATATATATGTATGAAAATAATTGATATAAAAGTATGAGAATTGATTGTAAACCTTTTATGAATGAATGTAGAAGTAAACACAAACTTAAACTTAAGCCTTCAACCCAAAATCCTTTTATAAAACCCTAATTCTTCTTTGAAAACCCTAATTTCCTTTCTTGTTAAATCCTTGATTTTACTTGCAAAACCACTTGATACACCTTATATATCAATCCTAAACACACTTTTATGCTTGTAATCTTGATAAAATGGAAACTATGAAATTATTTTATGAGCTAAAGTGAGCCGTAAGTTTTGGTTGTGTAGAAGAGAGGATTTTGATTTTTTTTCTAGTTGAAAATAAGAAGTAAAATGAAGTCTTGGAATAGGATGCTATTTTTAGCAAAAATATCTTGGAATACCATGGTTTTAGGGGGTTTGGAATGACTAGCATAGAGAGGGAGTGGTTTTGTGTAAGAATTGCATGGTGTGTGTAAGGAAGGTTAGTAAAATGTAAGAAAGATTGCTTGTGTAAGTATTTAGCACATGTATGATTCTAGAAGGAAATTGATATTGTTTCTTTGTTGTTTTTGAATGTGAACTGGCCCTATGTATAACTTGGGTAATTATTTGTAAAATTTTGGGTATTGAGTATAATTATAGGTATTTGGTTGAGTGTAGATAGGTAAAATGGTTTACTTTTATGCAAAAAGGTTACAAAGTGCGAAACATAAACGTTTTACGTAGCGTATAAAAATAAAATATGAAAAATTAATTATTATTTTTGAAAAAATAATATAACACTTGTTTGACGTAAACTTTTATTTGCTTGATGACGGTTTACGTTGATTGTTGATTTTTAGTTTACCCGATTTAACTAAACGGTTTAAATTAAAAGTAAAAGCGTAAAAGTTTAAAATAAATAGTTGAATATTTATTATCGTAAAATGTCCTGAAATTACGGATTGTTACATGCATCTTCTTTTGCCATTTTCTAAATTCCACCCCTTCAAACTTGTCAAGCTTGGCAAAGTTTGAAGCCATGTGTTTCATAGCAGCAACAACCATTTATTAGCACAAAATAATCTTTTTTGATTGTTGGTTGTTGTGTGTCCCAGATCAGGGTGAAGACAATCAATAGCCTAGCTAATTATCAAAGATGGTTACCAGATATCACTTGAAGTCGTGTAATCACTTTCCAAAGAAGATTATTCGACCCTATGCCTGGGTATCACGTATACCTCCTTAGGATAAAACCAAGTGTTTGTTCTTGTTTTAGGCACAGATCAAGAACCCTGCGTTTCTATGTGTTTTTTGTTTTCTGTGTGTTTTTCCATGCAATTGTGATCCCTATTTAGTGGGGATTTACTTAAAACCTAGTCAATGGAATTAATGAGAGATTAATGGCCAATTAATCTATTCCATAATTATCCTCCAGAATTTAAGAATTAGCGGTTACATGACCAAATTAAATATATGGTCATTTAATGCAGTCAAATGTGCGACTTAAATAGGCAAAAGTTGTTACAAAACATTTAATGTAGTCAAACTTGCCACTTAAATGTTTGTAACCACCCATTTAATTCTAACCCTAAAAGAGTCAGGGAAAATCAGTGACTTGATGGGTGTACACTCCGTACCTATTTCCAAGTATGATCCGATTCTATTATTTACACTAAATTTCCAACAAGATGGCTCGAATAAGGTTTCTTTGAAAGAGTCAAGTTATTTTGCGTCCTTGTTTTCTCCCACAAACTGAGGGACAATCCTCAGCCGTTGATCACACACGACAAGATCAAATGATTAAAAAGCACGGAGGGGCCATTCTTGCATAATTTTGAAACATCACACAGGGACTAAAAAGGTAAATACTAAAAACTAACCACCTACCTTTCGAAAACATCTCATAACTCAAAAATCATTCTCTCTCATCAACTCAAAAAACCCAAAATACTCTCTGAAAACCCTAGAAATTAAATTCTTCAAATAACCGCCATTAAAAAGCTTAATAATAAAAAAAACACAGAAATGAAGCAATCGAATAACACATAGTATGATCTTGGAGATACATCAACGCCGAAAAAACAACCGTAAGAAAATATGGAAGATGGTACGGTTTATGTAATGCTTTATTTTGAAGTTATATAACTTTCTAGTGTGATTTTATGCTTATTTCTGTATTTTAGATAGTTTTTTTTTCTGTTTTTATGATTATTTCTTTGATATTTGAATGATTTTGTGCTTATTTCTTTTATAATTATGTATAAGATGATATTTATTAATTTTAGTGATTATTGATGAATTATTGAGATGTTCAGATGATTTTATGCTTATTTATGTAACTTATTTGTTATTTAGCATTATTGATGAATTATTGATTTAAATGAGAGATTAGAGTTTGCATTTGTTCTGAATTTGCATAATTTAGTGATTGATATGCAGTTTATCACCGGTGATAAAGTATTTGAAAAGCAGTGTTAGATAATAGTATTGATACGTAGTTTATCAACAGTGATATATGTAGTTTAAATCATAGACTAGTATATATGCTGTTATGTTCTGTAGTTTTTGTTTTACATGAAACATAAGATTTTTGCTTTTCGAAAAAATATAGAAGGTGATATTTATAACGATCTGGACGTAATACACGCTATCTCCGGTTAGTCTCTCAAAAAAATCTTTTAAACATTAAAATTTTGTACATCATGTTATTATCTAAAAAATATTTGTATTGCAGTCATAGAAACAAATGCTTTTGTAAATCCATCTCCCAAGATTGGTAAAAGTAAAGGCACATTCTAACATATAAGTGTCTGTAATTTAGAAATGTCAACTATGGTGGTAAAATCTGAATGTATGCAAAATACATGTTTAAATGTTTAGACTTTGTGTTATATTAGATATGATATATGCAGCATAGTAGTTTCGCTTCCTTGCAATATCACATTTGATGTCATATATGTTTTGCTTGCTTGCAATATCACAATTGATATCACATTTGATAATCTATAAGTAGCACACTTGATCTGTCTATTTATAATATCATATTTAACATGACAAAAGAGATAGAAACTTATAAACTGTATGACGCACACTTATTCAGTTTTTGCATCACAAATGATATTTAGATAACAAATGAAGTACGCAAAGACTAACATACAATTTATTTGTGCAAATTTGAACATACCATTGACTTCTATGAAGAAAAAATGGACAAAATCAATTGCGAAAAAACCTAAGAAAAATAAAGATGTGCAAAAAGAAACATAAATCATATCGTCAACAAAAGAAACAGCACCAACACCTGAAAATACACCAACACGAAGAACAAAAGAGAATGCAGCAAGACGTTTAACTCTAGAAAACCCAAAACCAACAGAGAATCCTCTGACAACACCATCATCAAATGTTAATCCAACACCAACAGCAACAATTCAAGAACCAACAAATGAAATAAATCAGCAACCACCATCAACAAATGTTGATACAACACCATAAACGGAAAAAACAAATCTTCAAAACACAAACAACATATCACCAGTGATATTAGATGAATCTACTATCACATCAGCAATATCGATTCAAGAAACCACAAATAAAACACCTAAGCAATCACCTGAGATACAAGACAAAGAAGCAAATGAGGATGCAAAGAAGAGAAAAAGAACAGAAACTGAATCTCTAGGGAGAAAAACAAGAGGATCTGCGAAAAAAGAACAATTAGAGATGAAGGAAAAAGAGCCTCTTAAGAAAAGGAAAAGGGTCAAAAAACCTAAAAATAAAGTAGAGGAAAGGAATAAGATTGATAAAAAAAAGGAAAGAAGAAGCTAAAAGTTGATGATGAAGATTATGAGATTGAAGAGCCACAAGATAAAAGAGTTAAAAAGAAAAAACTTGAAAGGGAATTCAAATCACTAAGGGCAAAGACTACAGTTAAGCCACTATATGAAGCAACAAAAACTTTAACGCCCAAAAGGAAAACAAAGATAAGAGAGATGTGGTTTGGAACTTTGTTGGATTTCCCATTTGAGAAGATACCTAGGAAGTTACCATACTTTGTTATAAAAAATTTGGATACAAAAAAACTAGAAGTGACTTTCCCAAGTGGATCTAAAATCAAAATCACACCAAAAAAGATCCGGGAAGTGCTAGGAATCCCTATAGGAAAGAAGAAACTCGAGTCTGATTCTCTAAGGGATTACGATGACGAATTCCTAAAGGCTTTCAAGGCACAGTTTCATGACAAGAAGTACATAACAATAACAGATCTATCCAAGTAGATTCAAAGAAAAACAAACACAGACTTCATGTTCCAAATAAATTACCTGATGTTATTTTCAAACTGCATGATCTACTATGATAATAGCTCAAGGCTGATATACTATGTGATAAAGAACATAAAGTCTACAAATATCATTAGTGATTTTGACTGGTGCAAGTTCATATGGGATCATATTAAAACAAGCAAGAATATTTAGGACGACAGGACACTAGAAAATTGGTACTACGGGCCAAACACAGTTTTAATAGTAAAGTTAAACTTCCCCTTTTAATATCAAATTAAATAAAAAAAGACTGAAACATATTTTAATTCATTGTGTATTTGATTTAATAACATCTCATTTACTTTCATTACACGAAAATTAATGGTATGGTGATGATGCAACGTAAATGGCGTGTAATAAGGAATTAGACCAGTCAGGATGCTGCAGATAGAGAGAATTTTAAGATGTCTAAAGGTCAGATTAGATTGGTGGAAGTTATAGAAGATGATGATAAAGAATATGAGAATGAAAAAGACGCTGAGAAACAGAAACTTAGAGATGTCAGTTACTTGTAAAAAATCTTTATTAATTAAAAAATACTTGATATATCACCAGTGATATATCATACAAAGTACTATCTCCTATGTTTATAGAGATAGTACTATGTATGATATATCACCAGGGATAAATGCTTATATCACTAATGATATATGCTTATAGAGATGGTACCATGCTTATATTTTTTTTGGAATAATATATGATAATAGAAGAAAGTAATTTGTAAAAATTAAGTTTTAATTTATAGGGAGAATTGAATATATACCCACTAAAACTTAAATATTTGCATATATACCTAAAATACAAGTTTTCAATGCATGATGTACAATGCAAGTTAAGCATGTTTTGGATAGAACTTGATGGAACATTTCATGAAAAAAAAACAGTAATATGGTTTTTTTATATGTATATTTAATGAAAAAACAGTAATATGTATGATATATCACCAGAGATAATGAATAGAGATACTACTATGTATGATATATCACCAGAGATAAATTCTTATATTGTTTTTTTTATATATTTAAAAAACAGTTAGTTTATGAGACAATAGAAGAAAAGTTTCAAAATGTATTGAAAGAGAAAACGGAGCTTGAGCATTTGTTGAAAGAGTATATGGAGATGGATGAACTATTTAGTGGAGATGAAAAGTTAACATTATATGTTAAAAAGTTCAAAGAAGAGTTTACAAAAGGTTTTCATAAAGATGAAGAAAGAGCAGGAACTAGTGGTGTTGGTAATGATAATGGTAATGAGGATGGTGCTGATAATAATGAGGTGGATGTTGCAAAAGAGAATGAAGCTACTGAAATGGGAATAGATGCTGAAATATCAGTAAAAGAAGCTGCAAAAGAAAAAGAAGCCGACAAAGCCAGCGAAATAAGACAAGCTACTGAAAAGGAAGCTGCAGAGAAAGAAGCTACTAAAAAGGAAGCTGCTGTAAAGGAGAAAGAAGAAGCTGAAATGATAGCAGCAGCAAAGAAGAGGGAACAAGCTAGAAAGCTAGCAGCAACAAAGAAGAAGGAGAAAGTCAAAAAGCTAGCAGCAGCAAAGAAGAAGGAACAAGATGAAAAGTTAGCAGCAACAAAGAAGAAGGAAGAAGACGAAAAGCTAGCAGCAGCAAACAAAGAACAAGCTGAAAAGCTAGCAGCTACAAAGAAGAAGGAAGAAGCCGAAAAGCTAGCAGCAACAAAGAAGGAACAAGCTGAAAAGCTAGCAGCTACAAAGAAGAAAGAAGAAGCTGAAAAGAAAGCAGCAGCTGAAAAGGAAAAAGCTGAAAAGGAAGCTGCTTCAAAGAAGAAAGAAGCAGCTGAAAAGAAAGCAGCTGATGAAAAAGAAAAAGCTAAAAAGGAAGCTGCTGCTAAAAAGGAAAAAGCTGAAAAGAAAGCTGGTGCAGAGGAGAAGGAAGAAACTGAAAAGAAAAAATCATTAAAGGAAGCAGCTGAAAAGAAAGATGCTGGCACTGCCCAGACAGGTAAAAAACAAGATACAACATTTTTATTATTATGCAATGATGTATTATCTAAATTGAAATTATAGGGAGAGAAGAATCAGATGCTACAACAGTTTCTAATACTTTTGAAAGCCCAAAAGTTCAAGAAAAGATTTTTGGAAAAGGTCAAGAAAGTACAGACAAAAATAGCAAAGATGAACCAAAAAACAAAGGAAAAAAGATAACAAAACCATCAATTTATTTGAAATCACCATTCATGAATAAGATGGTAAAAACACAAGAAAAATTAGATAAAGATAAAATTCTTTGTGCTAGAAGCATATTCTGCATGCAAGGAGATATCAGGTAAAAAGCTTACTATTTATTGATTTTTTTTGAAATATATGCTACCTGTCGCTCATAGTATGTTAAAAAAATAACAAAATGATAGCAAAAATCACAAGAGATATATTACAGTTATTAATAACTGTTGTATATAAAATATAACACGTAATCATTTTGGATTCTTTTTGCAGGGAAGTTGTATTTGATGACGGCAAAGGAACAATTGCCAACAGAAAAGAAATACAGTCACTTGCAACTGGCATTATGATCCAAAAACAGATAATCGACACTTTTGTTACAGTGTTAAATTACGAGGAAATGATCAGATCTGGTGGAAAGGATAAGAGGAGGCATTACTTTCCTACCAATGTTGTGGTAAGTTTGTTTCAGTTTTGAAATATAATAGAAAAAATATATCCAAGTTTTCTGTTTTAAATAACAAAAAATTTAATCCTTTTTTATTTCGTTTAACATATTGTCATAAAATAGACAGCGCATTTGTTGAACAAAGAAAAGGATGAAGCAAAGGAGTATGTGTCTTTTGAAAATATGATCAACAATCAAATGAATACTTCAGAATCAAAAAAGAAGACGAAAGACATAAGCTATGCATTCTTCGCGGTAGTTGCTGAGGGTCAATATTATGTAATAGTTTTCAACCTTTTGAAAGCTAATGCAGAAATATTGGACAATGAAAAAGATTGTGATTACAATAAGTACCAAGAGGTCTTTGATTCAGTGGTAAGCAATTTCTGAATACATATTCAATATTGTTATTTAATATATAGAGTAATATCCTAAGAGATAATATATAGTATTAATGTTTTTTGCAGAATGCTTTATTCCTTAAATACTTAAAAAACATCAGCATCCATGTGTCGACAAACTCACAAAAGAAAAACCTGCCAAAGTCTTGAAATTTAAGTGGAGAACTGAGAAAAACAAAATTGACAGCGGCTTATACACAATGATACACATGGAATTGTATCAAGGAGAGTCAGCAACAAAATGGAAGACTGACATTGTTGAGGAAAACAACAGAGACTACCTTAAACAAATGACAAACATGAAGATGAGATACACAACAAAAATTCTGATGCATGAAATGAATACAAAAAGAGGTTTGATGTCAGAATATGCAAACAAGTTTAGCGAAGACAACAAAGAAGAAGAAAAGGTTAAGAAGATGGTTGAAGATGCAATCAAAAAAAGGATTGAAGAAGGTGTATGAAGATGGTTGAAGAAGAACATTATGTGTTTTCTATTGATGAATCATATAATGATGTTACTTAAAAAAAATTCAACTTTAGTTTTGCTAGTTAACTTAGGAATGGATATAATGACTAACTATGGTTTATCCCTAGTGATAAACACTTGGTTTTTTTCACTTTTTGATGCTAAGATTATGAAAAATTCTATTGATGGTGCTATTGATGAGTAAATTAATTAAAGGAGTGAATTCAACTTATCCTAAAAAGTAATGGTGCAAGCTTATCCTTTTCTACAGTAATGGAATCAAACAATCTTTTCCTTAAGTAATAATAAAGTTGAATTGATTGATGTCAGAAAAGTTGATAATTAAAAATGATTTATCTATAGTGATAAATGAAATGATTCATCTCTAGTGATATTCAAGAGAAGCTTACAATCTTAATAAAAATTATACCTTAAAAAATAGATAAAACAACAAAACTTATGTCAAAAATTAGATGAACTAAATGCTATATCACAAGTGATATAGCACCATAACTGAAAAATTAAAACCTGAATAAACATTATACCTTAAAATCAAGTGATATTATACATTACAGTATTATATCACAAGAGATACATGATTGTGAAATGACATAAAATTAATAAAGATAAGCATACACGTATTTTAGTTGATAAAATTTTTTACAATACATAGTAGTTGATTATTGTTACATCACAAAAGATTAAACTTGAAAAGCTTTGTTTTTTAAGCCACTTGACTAAAAACACATAAAACTAAAATGATCAAATTGTTTGATCACTTGTCAATTCCAACAATTTTTTTCCCTTTTCCCTCATAATCCACAAAAGATCCAACAATTGGTACCCTTAATGGAAATCCAGACAGAGGATTTGGAAAATCTTTAGACTTGTCACTACGAACATTTCTTTTCCCTTTCCTCTCATTGTTCGCAACACTTCCAACTGTTGATAAAGGTAACGCAAATTCAGGCTGAAGAGTTGGAACCTGTTTAGAGTTAGAAGGTCTTTTCTTTGAAGCTTTAGACTTGCAAACTGTTCTCTTGTTAAATTTAAATTCAGTAACACTCTCGGTAAATCTATTGTCATACCATTGCAACAAATAAGCATATGGGCCTCTACTAGAAACTATATCATTGGAACTTGCGTCCGACTTTGTGTCGGAACTTGTGTAGGAACTTGTGTCAGAATCAGTTATGCCTAAATTACTATAAAACAAATAGAATAACCATTTTAATTGAACAATGAGCAGTAGAATAAATAATTTATTCGATACAACTTCTTAAAAATTAATGACAAATAGAAATTCTAAATGTGTTACCCTATATTCTTTTATTTATCAATAGATTACTAACATAATAAGAAGAATAAGATAAAAATATAACAACAATTAACTTACCACCATCATTGTTCATCTTTGATAATAATTGATTAAAATTTCTATCAAGGTTTGCTAAGTGAGAAAAATGGTGGCTATTGAAATTAAGGTTCAGTGGTATGAAATTTGTAGCAAGCATTAAATTGCAAAAAAAGAAAACAGTAAATTTAAGGCACTTTTTAAAAATAATAATAATAATAATTGAAACTATATAACATCAGTTATGCCTAAATTACAAAAAAACACTCTAACTTTTGACATAGTTGTGATATCCCAAGTTATAGTATCAGTGATATCACTTGTGATATTACATGTAAAATGAATGTTACTAAAATGAAAACTTACAAAAATTGAAATAACAAAAATTCAAAATCTAAAAAAAGAGGAGGGACCTTAACGGTAAATAACCGTCACGGTTTTCAATAACACCAACCATTCTAGAAATTAAATAGGCATTTCAAAAACACTCTCTCTCTCAAATTCAAATCATAAAAAATGCAAAATCACACAAGCACTGGTTACATCTCTTTAAAGTCCAATTCAAAATGAAAATAGAGGCATCAACATCTACACCAGGGAATGAATCTACAGAAAACGTTAAAAAGGAATATATTGAAAGTGATATTGAAAGTAAGTCAATCAAACACTTATTTTTATCTTATATAACAATTAAAAATGATTTTGTTAGTTTTTCAGTATTAAGTTGATCAGATGTTATTTAATTATTATTTTTATATTATTATTCCACCTTATTTGTTTAAAATAAATTATTTGATTGAAAAATTGTTCAAGTCTAAATTATATCTTCAATACTGTGATTAATACAGATTAGAAGATAAGTTTATTAAAAAAACATAATTTCATTAACATTATACTTGATTTATGTTATTAATGGTGATAGAATATACAAGTTAATATGGTTTAGCGGATGAATAGTAATGGGGAAAGAAAACAATTTAGCAGGCAAATTTTTGTATAAAACTGAAGTGAGATGAAACTGATATAAGTTTTGATATTTGATATAACCTATGATATCTCTTGTGATATATGACTTGTTGTATCACTTCTGATAACACTTTTGGTGTCATAGGGATATGTAACATCATTTGTTATATACCCCAAGTGATATCATTTATGATATAACTTGTACACTCACTTTTGATACCACATGATGTATAAATGTGATATAACATGATATGTGGAATAACTTTTGATAAATCGTAATGCAGATAAGCCTAAATCAAAAAGACATAAACAATTGTCACGATATGATTGTAAGAAACAATTTAATCAAAAGATGGTAGTAAATGAAGAATGGTTGGCTGGAAATGATGAATATATAGAAAGGAAAGTGCTAAAGGAACTGAAACTTACTGAAAGAAAAGTGAGAAGAAAACAAATCCCACCTGTAGATGGACAAAAGGTGATGAAGCAAAAGACTTGGCCGAGAAACATAAAAAGATAAAATAACAGCATCAAGTACAGAAAGTTCAAGAAAAATTAAGGATAAAGGAAAAGAAAGAGTAATTAATGTTGAAGAAGATGTTGAACGAAAAAGGAAAATTAAGGGTAAAGGAAAAGAAAAACATTGCGCAAACAAATAATAATAATAATCCTAATTAATTATTAATAGAAAGTATGATAATATTGTTTTAATGCCAACAGGGTCATTTTACACACCATAATAATAATAATAATAATAATTGTTATTAGAGAAATTGTTTTCAAAAAATAAGTGACCTGAAACATGCGGTCACAATACTAACTCGTGTCGTCTCGACACTACTCATCATCATCTTGCTGTTGCTGATACTGTGGTGGCGGAGGTGGGTATTGTTGATAATACTGGTCATACTATGGCTGAGCATACCTAGGTGGGTTGTAGGCTCCCTACAGTGGAACACTGTAAACCTCAAACATATGCTCAAACACTCCCTGGTACCTGTCCCAGTGATAGGACTGCCTATACTCCATCCGCTCTATCGCCTCTTGGCGTATCTCCATCCTACCTATCCTATCATACAAATCCTGGACAGATGCTCTCGGATGTCTAGGAATACCAACTCTTGGTACACCTGGCTGTGGATCTTCGGGGATAAGCTTACCATCAGAGTCGATCAAATCTCTAAGTGTAATCGTATCCAGATCTCTACAATAAATTGGAGCACTTAAGCTTCTCACCACATCCTCTGTCAACACCTTGCACTTCCTAGCAATTTTTTAGATAAACTGTCCACAACAAATTTGACTTTCTTTTTTAGTGCCAGCTCATTTCCTCTTCATCCATCTTGCAATCACCCAAGATACATTCGCATACCCATTCTGGTGTCTATCATCAAACATACTGAAGAGCCACAAATCATTCTTTTGAATCTTATCATACCCTGTCGTCCTCTGACACAAACCGTAAGTAATCATTTTGTGAATCACCCTCAAAATTAAGTTCCTGATAGTAGACGTATGACTCCTAGATAAACCAATCCTCTCGACTAATGCTTAACCAATAATCCTAAGTGTTAAAATGCTCATCACTACGCAAACCTCCTTCAAAGTAAACATTAAAACCATCTTCTTCCAGCTCATCAGCATGATACAATCCCAATCTTCGAGCAAACTCTAATAAAGTCAAACTGTGGGCACGTCCACCAAGTCTGAACTTGATGATCTTCTTGGTTTGCAACTCATCATCAGTAAAACTTCATCAAATTCATAAGTAGAATAAAACTCGTGGCAAAGCTCGGCATAAATTGGCTCATTGATATTAAAAGCTCTAATCCAAACCACCAAAGTAAATATCTCTTCATCTGATTCAGCTTCATGCAACCTAATTCTTAATATGTCATCAATTTCTCCGTTACAACCCATTCTGTTTAGCACATCTTAGTTTACAATACAAGGTGAGTAAATGTGTCTAGGAAGCAATTAGGCCAATCTAGTGTTGTACCTAGACTTTTCATCTCTGTGACATCCTTCCCATAGCAAGAACTCATGGTGAATTTGTGGAAGCAATACCTCTTCCACGGTTTCATGTTGTCTAGAGCGTTAGGATCGTGATGATCTGGCCTCATCATTGTGTGTTCCCATAGTCTACACATCAAAAAAATCAACAATAAATTTATAGTTTTGTTAGAAATGATTAGGTATAAATGGTCATGATTTTGATGGTTTTTGAAACATTATGTTTACATTCTGAGGCAAAATGTGCGGCGCACTTCCATGAATTGTTGCGTTCTTCCTGGAATAATAGGAAAAATGCGGCGGTTTTAGAACAAAACCGGCGTACTTTCTGGGCTGATGAAAAAAAATTATGATCTTCAAACAATTTAATTTTAAATGTAAATTCATAATATGAACAGTGTTTTTTAGATTAATCAATATCAAGCATGCATGCATCAAATAACTTCTAAATATCCTAATTCAAAGGGTTAATTATTCATATGAAATGTGGATTTAAATTTTCCTAATCTAATTATTATAAACCCTAATGGCCAAGCAATTTAAACAAATTGATAATAAACAAGTTAAGGGATGATATATACTTACCTTAGGCATGATTAAAACTTGGTAGAATGATCTTTAAAAACTTATTTTCTTTGTTTTTGTGAGAACCCTGGCGGTTTTGGTGAATGTGTGAGTGTGTTTTTTTAATATTGGGTTAAAATCGTGTTTGGCAAGTTTTATCTATGATAACCGCTCAAAAGTGCGGCGTACTTTTAATATTTTTAAGTTTTTTTACAAACTTATATTGCACACTACATAATTTACTATAATTTCAATCCATCATCTACTTGATATTAATAACTATCACATATCGGATTAATACCCGTACATCAAATGTAATCCATTATGGATTTATACAAATGATTTTATTTTTAAAACATAATATAAAAAGTAAAAACAGGAGTATATAGCTACTCCTTTATTCCAACTTGTTCCATTTCTTCATTCCATAAACCAGTTGGGTGACATGATGTCACTCAACTTGTGATACTTCGATAATTTCCTGTCCGTTTTCTTTGTTGTAAATCCTTGCAAATAAACGTTTCCATACGGATCAGTTAACCTTATCTCAGTTCGCCATTGCCCTGTCGCTTCTTCTTCTTTAGTATACGAGCCCTTATAATCAGGCTTCCAGTTGACTTGGTTTAACGACACTGGTAACGAGCCACGAAAACTAACCACCTTCTTCCAAACGCTAATTTTCCGGAATGGGATAGTTACGGTTTGTATAGCTAATGATCGCTCATCTGGATTGTTACAGTTCAAATACGGTGCAGGTTTTGGTCCATATATCGGTGCTCTAAACTTATTCCTCTTTATCTGATAATCTTCTTCGTCATCACTATCACTTTCTGCGTTTCTCATAACATCTGATCTTGTAGCAAGGAAGGTTTGGTGACAAAACCCATCAAAGGGTGAGAAAAGTCTCTCCAGAGTATTGACTATGCCACCAATCGTACGCAGGAATCCCTGACCAACAACTAAAAAGAGTATTTACTATGCCACAATCGTAAACGCAAGAATCCCCGACCTACAACTATTGGTGAATCATCGTTCAATCAGAAAAAATCCAGGACTATTCGAAACTTCGTCAATCAAGTAGTGACCACTACTTGAACGGAGAACATTTGTAAGTATCCACATAGATTCTGCCTGAGTGTGATTTTATGCATCGTGATTCCTCGTTATCGCACTTATTTTCATATCTTCTCTCCCTAGCTGCTCATAAATCCGGTAAGGCATGGTATTTATATCTGACCTAGTATCTGCTAACACATTTTTTTTAACCTGTCTCTCTAGTCTTATGGGAAATATGAATGCTCCAGGGTCGTCCTTTTCTTTGAATCTCTTCACATTAATCTTTTATACTGCTTCTTCGGCTTCGTTTTACAATCTTGCATCTTAACAATCCAAATTGTCTTTTCCAATTAAACTCCACCTAGTCATGATAAACTATTGTCTCTATAATAGCCTTTCTTCCTCTAATAAAGCAAATCTTTTGGCTTATTCTGATTGCAATGACATCTTTAGCATCTTCTTCTAGAGTTAAAATGAGACCACCAGCTGATGAAGATGTCGCTATAACTTGATAGAAAAAGTTGCGTAGATTTTTCCATTGCCCGCAGTCTTATTACGGCTATTCTTGCCTATATATTTGTCAAACGAATGGCAGAATACCTTTCTTCACTCAACAGTGGTACAAATTGTTGGATCCCAACATAAGATTGATATTCCTTGGCTTGTAAAGGTTAAGTTACTTGGATAGAACCAAAAGCAACTATGTAAAACATTTGTGAATACTAAAGATAGGCTGATTTACTCTTTAATAATTAGAAATATTATGAAACGAGTAAAGCTTATGAACAATGGATATCACAAAAAGCTCTTAATATTTTATAATTATAATAATACGAGTACTTTGTGTAGTACTAGGGTTTACAACCTTGAAGCTATATATCAAAACGTATGAATGTATAGATATAACCATAACCTAAGATCTCCTTTTATATACCAAGGAGTCCTTTACAAGATAACTACAAATCTTCTATAATTCTAATAGATAGATAACTGAAATCTTCTAACTTAATAAGATATACATATCTTTAAAAAATATATCATACTTATCCCGTAAGTAATCTTGATAAAAAATCTTCATCTTAATCCTTTCTCTTGTCTTTATCCTTCTGACAGTAGAAACTCTTTTAATAGTTGTAATCTTTCAGCAGGTTGTACGCAGCAGTCATTAACTTTTTACCGAGCATCACAATTGAGTGTATAAGAAGCATAGTCACTACTTAAGAAATTTTCTTCATTTTCATCAGCAGTACTAAGTTACACTAGCAGTACTAACTATTATGCTACAAAAGTAAACATTACTCAAGTAGTATTAAGCGTGCCAAATCATCATGAAGTCATTGATCCCACACTCCTCCCCTAAACTTGATGATTCATACTTCATAAGCGTCAAGTTTCTTTCTCTTGATTAAAAGCTGTTATCTCACTAGGAGGATGCATTCCAAACATCTTCTAAGATTCTGACACTGTTTTGTTCATGGACATTAAGAAGTTGATAGCATATTTCATTCCAATGGTCAGCTTGAAGCTTCTTGTTGAGCATTGCTGTGATTGTTGCAGGTGTAAGTAGATACTTTTTCTCTACCAGCATAAAGATATGCAGATTCTAAAATCTCACAAAATGTACTCCACTTGAAGAAAATAGATTTAAACTGTCACCTTGTGTCCTTGTAGATTTCTCCATACATCACTCTCTATATCAGGTTTAAACATCACTTTTAGATCACCCAAAAACACTCTTACATATGCCTCCTCTGGCCTTGTATTCCCATGTTTAGCTTTAACCAACTTCCAGAGTGTTTCTAGGTCTTCTCTGTCAATGTTCTGAAGCATCGTAATCATTAATGAGTACCTCCTTGAACTTCCATCTGCTCTTATGAGTTGAAAGTATCCCATCTTTCCTTATTTGATGATTTTCTAGTCAACAATTATTGGAGGCTTAGTGGCTAATGGTATAACATCAACTGCTATTTCTTTTTCATCAACAATAATCTCCATATGCTTTTTCATCAGCTTCTTTTTTATCATCATCTATCTTTTTGCTTCTTAATTCTTTCTTGTTCTAGCTCTGTGCCTGCTCTTTTAGAACTGCTTTCTTTGCTCGGTTGAGTACACTGCCTGTTCATCTTACCCTCTTACCTCCTTTCACCACTTCAGAATCCATAGATACAAATGAGTCTATCTAAACGCCGCACGGTCTTGTCAAAGCCTCTGAACTTACAGTCAAAGTTTTGTTCTATACACAACAACTATGAGTGAATCCAGCCATGTTCTTCAGATAGGTACACATTTGATTTCTCTTTTGAGCTTTGGTTGGTGGTTTTCTTCTCTGCTCTTCTAACTCCAAGTCTTGCAAATGCTTCTTTCGTTTTATATCAGGTGGAGTTCTACAAACAATAAGCTTTGGTCTTTTCTTCAACACTCAACTCTCCTGCTCTTTGAGCTATAATCTTGCAGCTAGCTCATAATAATCAGCATCTCTATCATAGCTTGAACAAGAGAGCCCATTCAGCAATGTTTGCATCTTCTTTTCTTTGTTTTGCAAGCTTCTCTTCTTCTTCCAATTCACATTTAACTGAGCTTGAAGTTTTTGAGCAATTTCTTCATCAATCAAAATTTGATCTTTCTTTTTCAAAGGCTAATCTCATGTTCCTAATATCATCTTGCCTTCGCTTTGTGTCTTTAGCCTGTGGAAGTTGTGATGTTTTTGAAGATGATGTTGTTGTTCTAAATTCACTTGGCTCTTGAACTACAACTCCTCTAGGCTTAGGTCTTATAACAGTAGTTGTAGTTTGTTGTAGAAAGCAGTTGTAGACAGCCTTTGGGTTTATAAGCCTGCTTTGAGTCCTATAAGGTCTGAGCCTTAGATCAACCTCATCAACAGTTGTTGTGTAAGCACTTGACAAGTAGTAACTTCAGCAGTACTAAACTGCTTTTTCAAACGCTCACTTCCTGCTTATCGAAAAACGAGCCTGTAATCAAACTGATTAAATTATCAACATTCCTCACCTTGAGCCTTCATCAACCAAAGTAACCTCATACATCAGCATCATGATCAAACAATATTTTTTTCTCATCCTCTGTTTGAATGCAATCATTCTGACACCTAAACTTCATCTTCAGACGAGAAACACTTGTGCAGATCTACCAACCTTCCTTAACCTTTTAAAAGCCTGGAGTTCTTGACTTATTCCTCCTTTCTATCTTCTTGTCCCTCTCCTTTAATTTTAGTTTATCTCTGCAGTTAAAGAGGTCATAGTGTTTTCCAAGTCAATACGTTTTCAGACAGTAGAGATGTACTCACTTCTGTTCCAAACAACTCCTTAAGTGCATCTATCCTCACAGCACTGTAAAGTTGATCATTGAATCATATGTAGGGTCACATGCTGCCTCATTTGCAACCTCATCGGTGATAGGCTCTGTAGAACCACTGGGCTGAGGAACCTCAGTGTCTTTCCTCTGTTTCCTTCTTGGTTGTTTCTTTTGAGGCTGTGATGTAGATGGTTGAATAATAGTGGGTGTGTGTTGAGGATCAGTTGGTATTTCTGAACCCTCACCTAATTCTTCAGGAGCTTGAACCATCAAAAGTTTGAATAAAAAGGGGTACTCTCCTCTCTCCAGAAAAAACCTTATTCCATGCTCGTCTTATTATTAGCAAAGACGCTTCTTAGTGTGAGAATTGTATCCATAAATTCTTATGTTTGGTAATACTGCCATTCAACTGTTTATCCAGGAACAGCTTGCACAAACCTTGGATAGCATTATGAGAAATTAACGCCCACCCTCCAGGTTCGTTACCATATTATCAAAAATTTACTTAGAAAAGTTAAATTTTTGTTTTATGGTAAGATAGCGTGACACGTTAAGGCATAGTGCTGAGTAAATTAGTATCCAAGCAGGTAGTCCCATTAGCACTAATACATTGGCAGAAATTGAGTATGATAAGAATATTTCATTGAGGAGAAAAGAAAGCTTTTAGAATGTTAAGCTTATGTATGAAGTTTGCATACCCCATGAGTGTCAACTGTACAAAAAAGTTGTCTGCATTTGAAGACATTCAGTACCTTCAGCATCTTTTAATTGAAGAACTCTTCTCACACTTGTCTCAGTGACAATCACCTTTTTCCCATCTACTAAGGCTTGTATCTACATTTCCCTATTGACAGTTTTTGCCTTAGCAGTAGCCCGGAACTGCTTAATGCATGAAGTATAGATGGTGGGATTCACCGTTAGCGCATATCTGATAGAACTTGCATATAAAAAATCAATAATTCCCTCAAACCCATCACTTTCTTTAGGTTTCTCTAAAAACACAACCAAATTCTAAGTTTCAGCAAACTTTAGGTTCGACATTGTGTTGGGTTTGATGATTAATATAAATAATAAGTTAGGGTTTTATTGATTAGAAGCAGTATACAAAGTGTAAAATGCGATTAAATGATTATTGAAACCCCTGTTAACATGAAGTATTTGAGAAATGACCCGGTCACAGGCATTAACTTAAACTAGCAGTACTAAGTTAAGCCTAACACATTAACTGACCCAGCAGTAGCCCAGCAATAGTAAGTTATGCCTGGCAGCATTAACTTAACTAGAAGTAGTAAGTTTATGCCTAACAGCATTAACTTAATAATGCAGTAGTATAAGTTTAAGCAGCCTAGCAACATAACCCGAGATCACCACATTAACTTCATACTTTCCGTTCCAAAAAGCATTTCCATCATCAATTTTGACTTGGAATCTTGTACAAGCACATACAGAAAACATTATATCAGGCCTTGAAGTTCTTTTTGCGGATGACCCTGAACATAAAAATAAGGAAATTAGTTTCCTTTAGGGACCCAAGTCATACACTAGACTAGAGCTGCCATAGGTGCATCCAGCCTAATTAATATCTCTTCAAATAATTTGATCAACTATTTAGTTTGGTAGGTTTCCAAAGCCTAACAACATGTGAGGCCTTAACAACACTAAACCTGATTTGGAGTTGGTTTGAGGTTTGAATTTGCTTGTGGTTTTGTTGGATGGGGTGTTGGTGTGATGGTTGATTGGAGAGTGGTTTGTGTTTGTTGGTGGTTGGGATTTAGTGGGTTTTGGGTGTTTGTGGGTGGGGGTTGTTTTTGGTTAGTTTGGGGTGGGGGGGTTTGTGTTTGCTTGGTGGTTTAGGGCGGGGGTGGTTTGGTGGTTGTGGTTTGGGTTGGGAGTGTGTTGGGAGATGATGTGTATGTTGGTTTGGTGTTGTTTTTTGTGTTTGTTGTGTAGTTAGTGGTTGTTAGGGTGGGAACAGTATGTTGGTTATGGCGAAATGTGTTGTGTATGTGGTGTGCATTATAAACGTGTTTGGTAGAGTTGTGTGTGGAGTTTGATGGTGGTTTATATTGTTGTTTGTGTGTAGTGGGTATTGTAGGTGGGCAGGACACAATAAGAGAGGTGATAAAAAAAGAACAAGAGAAACGACGGAAAAATAAGAAGAGAGCGAAAAGTATGTAGCAAATAACTACTACTGACTATGGCCTAGCAGTATAAAAAAATTCGCTTAGCAGTATTAACCTTTGGCTAAAATATTTGTAGTTTAATGCTGTTCTTATTTGATCTTGATGCTCTTTACAGTTTGATTGTGTTGATTTTAGAAAAATTTTTGACATAGGTCTATAAGCACTATAAACTAGTAGTATTTTAATGGGATGAGCAGAGAAATAACAGGGCCTAGCAGTAATTAAGTGATCTTAGGCCAGTTTTCATTAAAACTGCTCTTGGAACCATGTTCCTGTGAGCACTAGGGTGAGTCTTTTAGCAGAATAATTGTAATTCACCCTTGTATAATTATCCAAGATACACACCCATATCCCTTTGATGTAATTTGCAGATCAGCCTGCACCATGGTCAAACTTTCACTACAAAACAACTTTATTGTGCATCACAAAAGTCCACATCTTAGCTGTTGATTATTGCAGTTTCTTTGATTACCCCTAGGACTTGAGTGACTATATATAAAAATAACAAATATCTTTCTATACATATTCCAACATACCTTAACTGGCTTCCTAACTAGTTATTCTTGTTGTTTAGGTCTAACAAATTCTATCTTAGCAACAGTAGGAAAAAACCGTTTTCTTCTAACGATATACATGCTGACACCAACTCCTCAACCAATGGGGCATCAGGAGATTCCCTAACCTCATTAGAAATATCTTCACTAACACTCTTACTAGACTTAGGTCCATAGCCTTCAAACTTAGGCTGTTGGAAAACCCTCTAGACCAGAGTAGGACAACATTCAAGGATTAGGAGTGAAAATAACCCTGTAGGGGGAGGTAGAACAACATTATAGCTTACAAACCCTACACCCTTTCTACTTTTATTAGTTATCTGACTCCCTATTAATTGTCCGAGACTCATAAGAGAGCAGTATCAAAATTTACAAATTTAAATGATAGCTTTTTTTTCTTGCTTAAACTGTTTCTAACTAAACTTTTAGCATGCTAATTTCTGAGTCATATAATTAGATATGCTCTTTTAAGAAAAACAAGTTTCCTCACAAAAAACAACTTCATTCTATTTTTATAAAAAGACAAGATTGCTATTCTACAGATGCAACGCGCTCTTTTAAAGATAGCTAAATTAAACTCAGATTTTAAACCTTACTTTTTAAATGCATCAGTTGGAGTTTTAAGAGTTTCAAGCTTTTTTAAGACAGGTAATTGAACTAGTTTTGTCATGTATGTACCGTAGAGTCTGAAAAAGCTATAAGAGCCATGTTTGTAGGGACTTCTTCATCTGCCATATAGCTCTAGTCAAAACCGGCTCCATCAATAGCCACCATGGCTTTAGAAGAAGTTTCTTCCACATTTATAGTCCTTCTAAAGCTGTCTTGATTCCTATTCCTGCTATCTTGGTTCTTAGGTCCTCTACATTCCCTTGTAAAGTGTCCCATCTTGTGGTAGTTGAAACACTCTACCTTGAAATTGTCATATCCAGCTGTGTCACGTATCCATTGATATGAAAAAACCTACTTGTCCTCATGCTCAACAATGATTAACTGCACTCAATCAAATCCTATCTCTTCTAATGTCATCATATCATGGTATTGTGTTTAGGACCTCAATACAAGTTGAGACCCGTTTGGTTGACTGTCTAAAAATGCATATACAGTGTCATCGCTTAAGTTAGCAGTACTAACTTGAGTACTAGCAGTGCTAACTTGAGTGCTAACAGGGCTAACTTGAGTGTTAGCAGTACTAAATCCATAAGCAGTGTTAATTTCATTAGTAATGCTAGGGGATGACACAAAAGCCATTATTCTATAACTTGAGCTTGAGCTTGCAGTTCCTAACCACCCCCCCACCCCCCCCCCCCCCCCCACCCACCCCCCCCCCCCCCCCCCCCCCCCCCCCCCCGCGCCCCCCCCCCCCCCTCCCCCCCACCCCCACCCCCCTCTTAATCAACAATCTTGAAATTGTTTATAGAGATCATCAAAGCTCATATATGTCTAGATCAGTTTAATCCTCTAGACCACAACATGAGTATTCCACTCAAGAAGCAGAGCAGACTCTCCAAAAATTACAAATTGAGACTGTCTTGAGCAATATTTTCACCCAAGAAGAGAAAGCTCGCTGACTTACTACTTTTTGAAAGCCTGTTAAAATAGAGTCAAGAGACTCTGTTCTTGGAGCACTAAAGTTCTCATACATTTGCTTCAGGAGAGTCTTTTGAGTCTTCTTTGTGGCTTCATTACCACCAAATCTTGTTTGTATAGCAGCAAACAAAGTCTTAGCATCTTTGTACTGATTAAATGTCGATTACTATGTTCATTAGGAAAAGTTGCCATCAGTAACATACTTATTTGCCTTCACAGTCATTCTTCTTTTGAACCTTTCTTTCAGTAGTTACAGACTGGGAACTAGTGTAGATTGAGGTACCATCATCATTTATTGTTTGTTTAGCTGCTGGAATGAATGATTTACCATTCCTCTATGACACCCATAGAGGCATGGGAGTCTTGTACTGAAAGTGTTAGTCTCAAAACCTTAGCCTCTCACATATCATATTCAACCTGTTTGAAGAATGGGCATCATTGCATAGTCGTGGGTTTGTGTAGAGTTTCCAGATCCATCCTTCCTGTTAGAAAAAGAGTCATCTCTTGACAGAATTCCCTCTAGATTCAAAGTTTTCAGAACACAAGCTCTGATAACCACTTGTAGACCATGAAACTTGAGATCGATCATTGCTTGTAAAGGTTAAGTTTACATTGGAAAGAACCAAAACAACTATGTAGAAACTTTGTAAAATACTAAAAGAATACCGAAATCTACTCTTTAAATTTAGAAAGAATATTAATGAAACATAAACAGTATGAACAATGATATCACTAAAAAGCTCCAAAATTTATTATTATCAATAATACAGAGTAACTCTAAATGTAAAAAGGTTATACTAGGGGTATACAACCATATTGAAGCTATAAATTCAAAACATATGAATGAATATTATAATACCCATAACCTAGGATCTCATTATTATATACCCACCCAGTATTTGCTAACGCATTTTCGTTAACCTGTCCCTCCAGTCTGATGGGAAATATGAATGCTCCAGGGTCGTCTTTTTCTTTTAACGCCTCACCCTTAATCCTTTTTACTGCATCCTCTTCTTCTTTTACAATATTTCCATCTAACTCTACCTTGTCTTTCCAAACTTCATCGAGAATTTTCTTGTATTTGTCATGATAAGCCACTGTCTCGATTATAGGCCTTTCTTCCTCTAATAAAGCAAACTTTCAGCTCCGACTGATTGCTAATTCTTCTTTAGCTGCTTCTTCTTGAGTTAAATGACCACCAGCTGATGAAGATGTTCCTATATCTTGATAGAAAAAGTTAAGGTTTTCCATTGCCCGCTTCTGATTACGGCTACTCTTCCCCTATTTTGCATATGAATGGCAGAAGTCCTTCTTCACCCAACAGTGGTACATCATCTATGTTAAAGTCAAGCAAATGGTCCCAATCATCATTGCTCTTTTCTTCTTCTTCGGTTTCTTCCAAGAATGGATCAATATCAGGTATATTGTGACGGTTCCAGCCCCAAAATCAGTATTTGCCTTGGTCATGCGTAAGAATGATCTACCAAAAATCACCCCAGGTTCAACATCATCTTCCTCTGGGTTGATAATGAACTTCACAAAATAGATTTTGCCTCTGAGTGCAACAATGAGTTCCTTCTTAATCACTTTGTTTCCTTTTTTAACTTCATGTTCCAAGCATAATTTTAATGCATATTCGTTTGAGATCATGTTCTCCTCTACTCCAAGATTAATCTCACGATCATAAGCCTCCAGCCCATTGACAAAACAAAGAGCAACAAATCTATCGCTAACTTCTTCGGTCTCTATTTGGTAAAAAACCATACCCTTCGTTTCCTTCTTTTTCCTACTGTTAGCAGTGTCTTGAAATTCTGGAGAATTCCAGTCTCCAGATCCTTCAACTTTATCACTCGAAATTACAACGACGTCTTCTCCTAAGCAATTTTTTCCAGGACTCGAATTTGGATCCATGACTCTTATAAAATAAGACAATATTAAAACAAACATTAGTGGGTTAGCTAAAACAAATAACAATACCTTTTTACATTTACATATTATCAATAAACATATAGCAATTTTAAGTTTAAGCAATTCTCGTTCGAAAACGAAGAAACAAGCATTCTGTTTAGTTTCAGCCAAGAAAGTGCGGCGCACTTTAGAAGAAGCGCGGCGTACTTTTTAAGATTTAAGTCTATTAAAAATTTTAATTTTAGCATTTTTATGTTTCTTATTTTTATTATGCTCTAAATATTTATCACACATAGCAAATATCAAGTTTTTAAGCACATTTATCATTAAACAAATTTCTTTAATTCTTTTTAAGTTTTTATTTTTACATTTATTTTGCATGATATCAAAGTCAAATAAGCAACACTTAGCAAATAAGAGATATACACAGGAATTTAGAATTTCAAACAAGCAAGCTATCAAATAGTTCTTTTTGGTTTTTCTCATTTTAATATACGAATCATGATAATAAAAGATTTTGACTATCATGAACACAAGGAATAAATTTCACATTTTCAAATGGTCAATTACAGCTTATAGGTTTGGGTTTTTTTTTTTTTCTTTTCCTTTGAAAAACTGTTAGGTTCAGTTTGCAAGAAAAACTGTAGGCGATTTTTGACAAATTTAGGTTTGTAATTTAAAAGTGACTAATTCAAGAATAAAGTCAATCCCCGGCAACGGCGCTAAAAACTTTGATGTGTTTCAAAAGCTTTAAATTTATAATACTAGTTTTATTTTTCCAACTAACACATGGGTAAAGTATAAACCCCCGTTTATAGTATAGGTTTAGGGTAAGACCTGGTCGTTCCACGGGATTGGGTATTCTAAAAAGATTCGATTATATTACGAAAAGGGTAAATCTTATAGACTGTCACGATCTAAAGATTTCAAGGTACTTCAAGATATAAAATGATGTTGTTTGGGGGTACGAGAACAAATATGGATAGACCTGGATGGATAATGGGTTCAAGAATTAAAGTATAATCGATTAAAGAAACGGGTAGTTTACTAAAACGATTGTCTATTTATTATAATCAAAAATCCTTTCGGCCTTTACTTTTGATTACAAAAATGATTTAAGTTCGATTCAAGTTTGAGAAAATAACAATATGGACTTTCTTAACCGAGTTTGTTAGACATGAGGTTAAGCGTTAAACCCTTTTACCCTTGGTTAATGATCATTTTGTTAGCTAATCCTCACAAGGCTAGCATCTAGTTGTCATAGACAAACAACTTAGAAATCAAGCATTTAGCCGGAGTCTTTTGACCCATATCCGGACTACAATGATGATCAAATAAAGATTAATAAGTCCAAGTGTAAAAACATCAAGTTCATATTGATAGTTTCCAAAATTCACTAGTTTATCCAAGTTTAATCCATAATTCCCTCATGATCCCCAAACAAACATGTTAAACTACTCCATATTCATCAATTCAAAACACATAACAAGCAAGATCAATTCAGAATTTATAATATAAAAGTAGGGAAACGTGTTTATACCAAACTCAATAGCAAAATATATTGATTCTCAAGAGTTTCCTTCGAACAATATCTCTAACAACCTGGAAATTCAATTATAACCACTATAACAACTTCTTAACACAACCTTCTGAGATCAAACCACAACTTCCTTTACTAAAACCTGAAATGTGATGAAGAATAAGGTTTATTCTTCAACAATTCCCTAAGAACAACTTCCTAACTATTTAGAAGTGATTATAGATGTAGGTGGATGAGAAGAATGCTTCAAGGGATGATTTGAGGAGCAATTTTCGTCCTCTATTTATAGGTGAATGCCCATCATCTGTTGGAGAAAATAAGGGAGTGAAAGGTTACACAATCATTGCAATCATTTATGATTTTGGAGTTATGCAAGGGAGAAGTGCGCCGCACTAAGAAAAATTGTGCGCACACTTGGTCTTTAATTAAATGACATTTACTTCGTTGTGGACGTACGCCGCACACCAAAAATAATTATGCGCCGCACTTTGGCTTCGTTCATTTAATTCTCCCTTGGATTCCTTATAGATTCTCATATAACGAACCGTTAGTATATTTAACGGGGTTTTTTTGCACGTTTAGTTTTTTCTTTACTTGTGGTCTGATATTGAATATTACACAACAAGCAAGCAAACTTTGCAATATTTCATGCGTTAACATATATAATTAATGTATTTTTTAGGGATATTTTATGTATATTTGGAACGTTATCATATAGCAACATACGACTCTGCCATGAGTTATACATTGTCTTGTCAAGCATGGGAGGACGATTCTCGGCACCAATAACTATCATGTGCTCCGCTAATGTAGTCATTTTCAAATGATTGTTATATGAAATAATGAAATTTGATGGATCAGTGATAAAGGAGAACTGTGTTAAAGAGTTGTTGTTGAAGGTGATGAAGCTTGGTATTTCACGGGATTTTACAAATCTTAACTAAAACCGAGAAAATAGCTACGTGTTTCACGGGATTTTACAAAGTTAAGACAAACCGTTGAAAATAACTTTTGCTAAAAATTGTAATATTTTGCACGTTTTATGTCTGTGTAATATTTCGCACCACTTTGTCCTTTGTCTTGTTTCGCACGGTATATGTTGTTGTAATATTTCGCAAGGTTTAAGAAAATGTAATATTTCGCACGGTTGAAGAAAATTGATAGAATTTTGTTTTGCACAATTACTTATTTTGCACGTTTGTTACATAACCTGTTTCGCACACCTATTACATATCATAAATCACACAATTGTTACATAGACATATTTGGCACGAGTGTTACAATTTTGGCAGAGTTTTGTTTCGCACAGTTACGTGTTTCGTACGAGTATTACACAACATGTTTCACACAATATAACATAAATCGCACAAGTATTATACTAACATAAATCGTACTATTCCAACATAAATCGCACGAAGCAACAGAAACATAAATCGCGTGAACAAACACTCTTTTAAATCACCTAAAACCTACCTTTTTTACGTTTTTCCTTGATTCTTTTTGTACAAAAGTATCTTAGGCCTAGATCTTGATTAAAACATAAACTTAAAGGTTTTTAAACACAAAATTGTATGGTTTGATTAACAAAACACGCGACCCAAAAATACCAAAAACACACGATCTAAACAAGATAAAAAAACGCACACAATCACATGATATCACCCCATGGCGATGGATACCAATTGTAGAATATCAATCACATAACAATCTATGAAATAAAGAAAATAAATCTAGAGAGAGAAAGAGTGGTTAGACACTTTAGAGAGAGAAAGGAATATGTAATATGAAAATGAACCACCACCCTCTCCATGGGATGGAGATGGCTTATATATGTCTTACATGGGCCGGTTATGGGCTTAGTGTCCCATGGATTTGGCCTAATTAGCTTACTTTTACATAATATCTAACTACGAGCTACGAAACACATATTAAGAGTTGTAACACCCCCAAATTGGGTCGTTGCGGAATAAGGGTCTGAGAGTGTTACTTTATAGATCAATAGCACAAGATATGAGAGAACGACCTCTAAATGGGTCATTTAAAAATGATACATTGGAGTTAATGAAATTTTTTGATACAAAAGCTCAAAGCTTAACTTGTTCATCCTTGAAAATGTAAAGATTTTAATACATAACAAATATTTCCCAAATGTAATGCACATAATCTTTATGCAATATGACTCCCAAAATGACGACACCCAATGTATCCTTGCCCTTGTACCTTATTGACCTGAGAAAAACATGCATTAAAACGTCAACGTAAAGTTGGTGAATTCACAGGTTTAAGTAATGTATAAAGTAGGACCACAAGATTTCAAAGTGTAAGACATGTAACACATACAATATCTCAAAATGTAATTACGCCTGCGCTAAGCTCATGACACTGAAGCTACAACATGTATGTATATGCAAATTAATGCCAATAATGTGCCCGTGTAGATGTTCAACCCGCAACATCCAAATCCGACATGGTATACGTCCGTTAGTTCGGTACCGCCGAAACTAGTGAGCGCTACTCACCCGAACGGGGATGTCAATCCCAAATAGATCTATTCATAACATTCGCGCTTACAACCAGTAATTAACAGTTCATGATTCATGGGCATAGTGGGTTATAGCTACTTAGGCAAACTCGTAATTTGTTTAAAGTGTACTTGCGTCCAAATGTAAAACAATGCATGTTTCTCACCCCAAAAGTTGTAAATCATTGTAATTGTATAAAAATGGGGCTATGAACTCACCTCTAGTGAAATGAATTGATTATATAAATCAAGTAAGTGAAACGTCTCGCGAAATCCGAATGCAACCTAATTAATTATAGGCCGTATGAGTATAATGTATTTAATATAAATACAACATCATGAGTTATAGAGTTACAACCACCACCTAATAGTTTTCGTTAAATTTTAAAAGTTGAAATAATAATTAAATCGTACTTTGTTAAATAAAGGTATATGTATTCGTATCCGTAAAGAAAATATCATTTTTCGTTCAACAATGTATTATTTTGTTTAAAAGAATATGATTTAATATTTTTATTGATATGTAATGATATAAATAATAATTTATTTTTTTTTTAATAAAAAATGTAAAAAGAGAAAATAGTGCACAAGGTTATACAAACCTCGTATGTTTATATCGTTTTAAAACTAAAAATCTGTTTTATATGCGTTCTTATGTCTAACGGTACGTACTAAAAGAAAAACTAACAAAATAATTAAATTATTATATGGTTAAATACTGTTATGAACAGTAACAGTAAGTGAAAGTTTATAAAAATACTTTTTATAACTTTAATTATTAACATCATATTTTAGTTGAATCTCGCTTGTTTTTAATCCGGTTTTTAGTGATTCCTAATGATCCACGTCTTGTCATAATAAAACCTTTATTTAGGAAAATTAATTCCCAATAGTTTACTTTCATGAACAATAACATATTTTTATAAATTTACTTTTATAAAAATACTTTTTAACTTAAACTTGTAAATAACGTATCACCTTTATTTTAAATCCGTTTTTCGAGTTTCTTACATGTTTGGATTCCTCATAAAATGTAATATCCTTATAAAACATATCTCTTAAGTTATCAGATCTGAAACAGTGAAGATGTTTATAAAATAACTTTTATATATTTAATTATCGTAAACTTAAAAATGTCATATCTTCTTTGTTATAGCTCGATTTTTCAAGTTCCTTATATGCTTACGGTCCTTGTGATAAGTACTAATTAAATAAAATATAAAATAAATATATTTATAAACGAATTCAAACAGTAAGGATAATCCAAAGTTTTTTTACATAATTCGTTTTATACACTTGTTTTATATACTTTTCACTTTATTAAACCATTACAAGTCCTCTAACTTATGAAATGACATAACTTGATATATCTTAAGTCCTCTATAATTTGTTCATAATACTTGTCCATGAATAACTGTCCTCAAAACCTTTTATACATAATTAGTGTAAATAAAGCTTTCAACTTAAATAAATTTATAAACTATACTTATAAATTAATTAACATTCATGTAAGGTGTATACTTTCCTTTTAAGTATTATTCCACTAACATGTTCATCAAATTCGAACCATATATACCCTTGTAATATCTCATATTTTCATGAAAATAAGCTTAGGTGGTGATTAACATATATAAACAAGCATGTACATAATTAAGTGAAAGAATGGAAATGTTAAGCTTTAAATAGACCTTATAGAAGTGTAGTGGAATGATGAACACAAGCTTATACTTAAGCTTTAACCCAATGAATCAAACATAAGATCATACCCTAATGAAACCCTGACTTCTTTTCTTGCTTCAAACCCTTGCTAATACTAAAACCCAAGCTTCCAAATCAACCCCAATCACCTTAGATATGATCACTAGTAATGCTAGAACACTTGAAGCTTTGTAGAAATAAAATAACAAGAAACCCTTAATACTTAGAGTTGAGCCATGGGTTTAAAGATGGAAATAGAGAGAGTTGCTTGTGAAATTTACTTAGTGGATGAATATGTATGTTTTCTTACCTAGGACTTACTATATATAGCAACCAGTATGGTCAAAACCACCTTAAGTCTTACCATAGGTGTGTAGTGGTAAAGGTACTAATTTGTAAGTACTCTCCTCCTATCTATGCACTTTGACCGACCAAGAGTGGCTGTATGGTGCAAGGATTAGACAATTACTAGATATATGGGTCTAAAGTATAACTTAGGTAAGGTTTTTATTAATATGGTTTAAGGTTTAAATGGTTTGAGTTGTATGCATACATGGATCCAGCCCTAGTGGATAATAAGTTGGAAATGAATTAATTTTTGTGTATTGGGTATTAATGTGGGTATTTGTTTGAGTATAGATAGGTATCAGTGCTTCCGGGTATGCCTAAATGTAATTTATCGTGAAACGTAAGCGTTTTACGTAGCTAATAAAAATAAAATAGGAAAAGTTATAAATTATACTCTTAATAATCATATAACACTTGCTTGACGTAAACCTATAATTTGTTTGGGGTCCCCTTCACCGATTGAATTTGATTTTTAGTTTACGCGATTTAACTATACGATAATAATTAAAAGCGAACGTGTAAAACTCTAAAAATAAATAATGGTAATAACTAAGTCAGGAAATGACCTATAAAACGGGTTGTCACAACAATGGACAATTGTGCAATATGAAAGTGAATATATGCAAACAAACCCATGACTTAGCATCCCCGCTAATCATGTACCACGACCTAGCATCCCCGCTAGTCATTAAACCAGCATCTACCAATGCTCTTGGAGTCGGAACTCTGAATGTCACTTACACACCTAAGGGCCTACCAGCTGGAGCATTTACTTATGGAAGGACCACCACAAAACATATCAAATCCTTGCTAATCACATATATTGTCATGCATCTCGATGCATGCAAGTATAATCAAACCACATAATATTTACATAGCAGTCATAAGCACATAAATTGTCCCAAAAACAAAACCACGTTTCGCATGGTTCAGAAAAATAGTTCAAAACACATTTGAGTATCATTTTCCCCCAACGGAAAATATTTAAAAAGTGGGGCTACGAGAACTCACCTCAAGGAAAGGTGTCTAGACGCAATCTCAATATCACACAAGTAAATGTAACGACGTCTGAACATGACCTAGTCCAATTTAATGTACCATTTAGACATTTATTTCCAAAATGGTTTTCTGATTTGATGCATAGAGGTCAGACACATATGTTGGACAGTTATCTTTAACGTTTTATTGGTGTGATGGTTGACGACTTAACTTCAAACGATACCATATCCCAACTCATATCTCGGTATAATATACTTATACTATTTAAGTAAAATTAATAAGTAAAAAGTAAGTAAATTTTATTAATAATAAATAATGTTAGCCTCAAAATAATGAGTCGAACAATGGAAGTTCGTTCATAACTATCTTAGGTCTCAGTCATTAAATAATTATACGTTGTAATAGGCTACACGGGTAAAAACGGGCTCTTAAAAAATGTAATCCTAACCTCACAGGTGTAAATCGGGTTGCAAGCCCAAGTAAAAACCGAGCCCGGTCCGAAGAATTGTAAAGGCAATGCATCCTAATAAATACAACCTCACCAAGAAGGTGAGGTGGTTGGTTTCATTTTGTTACATATTCAAAGTTAATCCATACCATTTTCCATTTTTCTCTCTACTAACTTTCTCTACTCTAATTCTCTCTCTAATTCCATCCTAATTTTCTTGTTAATCTTATTGAAGTGAAGTGATAAAGGGTTACCGACATTTGGTATCAGAGCCTCGGGTGTTTCGTGTTTGATTCGTGGTTTAAAACATTCGAATTTCGTGTATCATTTAGTTGTTTGGTTCGAAATAGTTAAACAAGCAAAAACCACGTTTGATTTGATTTTCCGAGGTTAAGGTGTTAAAGTTTGTGTACCTATGGCTTAAAAACAAAACCTTGTATCGTTTAGGTGAGTTCTACAATTCATTTCGTGGGCAAAAAGGGTAAAATCGAGCAAGTTTGAAAGTTTTTTCGTCACTGCTCTTGACAAAGTTTTCATGTTGCGTTTTGACAAAATTTTCTTTGTTGCGTTAGAGTATCGAGACATTGCGATTTTGAAGAAAGAGACTGCGTTTTGGACCATTGCGTTTTTGGTCACTACTGCGTTTTGAGGCATTCCATTTTAGTCACAAAACTGCGTTTGAGTCAACTGCGTTTTGAGTCACTCTGCGTTTTGACCATTGCGTTTTGTCTCCACAGGTTTGGTGCTTTTTGTGAAGAATATCATTGCGTTTTGACTACAACGTTACTACTCCTGGGCCTAAATTTTTATCCATTGCGATTTGTGTCCAAGAAGTGTTGCCGTTTTGAGTAGACACGTTTGCGTTTTGAGAGTCTAGACGGTGCGTTTTGTAGTTAGAACACGTTGGCGTTTTGATAGAACGTGCGTTTTTGCAGAAGGCAGTTGCGTTTTGATCAATTGTTGCGTTTTGATCAAGTGTTGCGTTTTGATCAAGTGTTGCGTTTTGATCAAGGTCGATCCGCGCATCAGGTGGTATTTGACCGAATTTGGGAATATATATTAATCACCGCTTAATCAAAACATCACATCAAGACAAACAAACTTCATGGACTAAATACAAGGACTTTGGACTTTAATTTGGACTACAAGGACACATAATCAACAAACTTTAACAACAACAATTAAACTTTTCACGTTTATCCCCTCTAGATTTTGTAAAATCCCGCGATAAGAAACTCATTTCTCTCTCGGGTTAAATCCTTGACTGTAAAATCCAGAGGAAATTAATTAATTACTTTCAATTAAAACCACAATCCAATCAACACCTCATAACACTTAAGATCCTTCAATCATTTTTCACTTCATAATTCTTTAATCATTCATCATGACAACTCCAAGTGTAACTTCCACAACCGACAGTCAAATGCATAACAACATAATGGCAGCAGGTTCAAGGATCGTCCACTCAATATGCTTGCAACAGGACGATAAGCACAATGGCATATCACGGTTCATATGAACATGATACAAGACCAAATGTTGATGCCTTAAGCCTTAAAAGCGGAGTTCATTCTTAAAGGTCCCCTACACTCCAACGTTTGTCACAACACCAGCTGTTCCTGCTACAGAGGATTCTCCAGCAGTTCCTGAACAAACAACAGTCGAAGACTGTTTACGAATATGACTCCGAGAACATAGCTCATTATGATCAGAAAAGAAGCGATTCATTTTGATATTGACTGGTAATTGGAGACGAAATAATACTCAACAGTGAGCATGTCAGACAGCTCAATAAATTGTGGGAAGCCATCGAAAGGCTACAACAGGTGAATTATACTGAATATATCAAGATGTCAAGACAACTTAATTTGGGAGTTTATGGTCAATTCACCTCTCACGAAGGAGAAACAATTGAGTCTTACTATATACACACGATTCTACAAAATGAAGAATGAAATGATCAAAACAATTTGACAGTTGCAAACGATGCGAGACAACGTTCAATTCCTTCAGCAACTTCAACCACCAGAATGTTCCAGATTTTGTCACATTGTGAAGCAACAACAACAAGTTGGATGAAGTTTTATACCATAAGCTAATTTGTGACATTCTGAAACAATACCAAAAGGAAGTTAATGAACTCCGTGCTGAGAGAATGGCCAAGAATGCTAACCCATTAGCACTTGTTTGCTTCCTTCTGCTCAAGACACTTCAAGACCCGTATTATCCTATCATCAAAGTCCTCAACTAAACATATGCACCAACATCAAAAGCTTCACTCTTCCCAACCATATCTCATGCAACTACAAGAATACAAAGGCAAAGAGAAAGCCAAACCAATCACAAAAACCACACCATCTGAGTCAGCTTCTGAAGAAGACAGTGATCCTGAACAAGCTCAGAAGGATAAGGAAATGCAATGAAAAAAAAATTGGCTCGTCATATGCAAAGTACATCAAGTAAACTCTAAACAAACCTACCAACAACAACCTAAGAACTTCCCCTCAAACACAGAAACAATGAATGTGGGATACTACTCCAAGGTACCAGAATTGACAATCAACTGGACAGTTTGGGAATCAAGGCAGTGAAAGTTTGTTGGGGCTAGGGAAACTGTAGGTGGTCCAGTAGTGCAACAGTCTGGGATACAGTGTTTTAACTGCAAGGAATTTGGTCATTATGCTAAGGAGTGCAAAAGGCCAAAACGGGTTAAAGACTTCACGTATCACAAGGAAAAGATGTTGTTGTATAAACAAGCTGAGAAAGGTGTTCAACTTCAAGCAGAGCAATCTGACTGGCTAGCAGACACGGATGAAGAGATTGATGAACAAGGAGGAAGCACATTAAACAGCTACATGGCAAAGATTCAGGAGGTTCCTAATGCAGACTCAGGCACAGACGCTGAGCATTAGAACACGGTACAAACGATACTGACATAAATGTGTTTGAGCCAATGAACATACAACGATTTTGACCAATCGAATCCATTAGTAAAACCATGAGCCAGTGGAAACGGATGAAGTAATGTCACTCCTGACTCACCGGATATGTGTGATAATGAATTCAGGATGAACAAACGATGTAGAATGTGGATGATGATCCGTGGTTGCACTTGCTAATTTAATTGCTAATTTAAAGCTTGATGTCGATGAAAAATAACAAAGATTCAAAAACGCAATTAAAGAAGCAAATGCAACATTGACTCAAAGAGTTAACTGAGTGCAAACCAAAATCTTTGCGGAAACAATATAACTCTATGAGAATCTAATAAGTATTCCGGGATAGTATGCTTAGTTTGCCTTCCATCAATAATAAACAACTGAGTTTGAGAGGTACCAAGGCCTTTAATGATCGTAACAGTTTGACTATGACAAACACGAACATAATTAAATGAGCTCTATGACTAATAGCTCAAAAATGAAATTGACATAAAAGAAGAATTAAAAGGAAAGCCTACGAAATTTCTGATGCAAAGATAAACATAATGAGTTTAGTCAAACAAAGTCTTTAACTAGGTCACAATACGAAGGGACTTGTCAAGGAAAAACAAAGGAATAACGGATATTAAACTTAGGGAAGACAAAAGATATTGGACAAATGATTTCAATGAACACCAAATAAAATTTCTGAATGAAATTGTTTTACAAACGAGGTCAATCAAACCAAACCATTCAAATGTAACGCCCAAATGCTATCATTTAATGGAAGACCTACCCTCTTTTGCCAATCCCTGTACCACAAAAAGCTCAATATGACACCCAGGGGTTTATAGCGATCACACAAGACAACAAACTGATCCAGCAACCCAGACTCTGACCACGTTTGAGAAAGAGATCTGACTCTTGCTGACAAGAGTCGATCTAAATTGAATAAAGACATAGTCAAACCATTTGACTACACAGAAGTATAAATAGTCTTTAGTGAAATTATCAAACCCCCAACCCAGCATTGATGAAAATCATTCGCCAGCCAAATGAAATCAGAAAGAAAATGTGGAGAAAAACATTTGTAAAACAAAACCAAATGTTTTTCAAAAACATAGAATTCTTACCAGTGTCTAAATCAGTAAGCAAAGTAAGACAAGCATAAAATGTCATGACAAAACAACATTAATCATCTGAGCGAACTCGACAACCCAAGCAATGGTAAAACATCAAAAACGACCATCTTTATACTTCGACACTAAGCCCAACTACCTGGCTCAAGATTATGGGAAATCTTAGTTAATGAAATGTTTGATGCCACCTTGCCCATAAGACTTCAGAATGATAGTTTTCGCCTTTGTACATGAACTTAAGCAAGAAATGCATAGCAGGATTTAAAGTACGTGAATCTCTTGCAGAAAACTTGATGAACTTGAATACTGATAAGGCAGAATTTTCCAACAAGTATAATATGCTTTTGCAAGAATGTGTGAGGCAAAGATGGTTAAGTGTCCTTATTTGGCAATCTTCACATCTGTATTTTAGATGTGATCACTGAATTACAATGCTTATATCTTCATATAAGTCCAAGGAATGTGAGCTGTCTTGCACAAAAGCTTTTCTGAAACAAAACTGAAATTTAGTAGTAAAGAGATTTACTACTGAGCTTTTACAAGAGTTTTTGCTAAATTAGAAAAACACATAAATTTCTCTGAAATCGCTTTAACAAGACCGTCAAGAGAAACAACCTGAAAAATGAGACATTATTTGCAAAGAAAAGGGCAATCAAATGTATTTCGAAAGGAACGTGAACAATATTTTTGAAATACAAGAATTGAATGCTCAAATGCAAGACCAGAACATGGTAATAAATTAGTTAAAGAAATCAATCAGGTAACAAAAGGTAAGTATGTGGAAAACTCAGTTTGATAAACCATCTGTTTTGTTCGACAACCAAAATGCTCAAAGATTCAAACCCATCAGTTTTAAGTAAAACCGCTTCCTTTTCAGACTCACTTGAGAGAAAATATTTTGCAAAGTAAAAAGTCGGTTTAAAAACTAATGAGTCAGAGGGTTTAAATCAAAACCAGTCACTCCCAGAATTTTTCCCATCAAACAACAAAGCAAAGCTGTAAGAAAGCACAAATGTGATTAATCCAGGCATGGTAGTCGAATTGCAAGTAGTACCACACAAACTATAGAGCACCACAAGTTTAATCAGACTTCAAGGATACTAATCCTCCCTCGCGTATCTATATCTACACACAAGGAGTAAGCTCACAGAACTAATGTTAGCAGACCACAGCCTAGGAGCAATCAAATGAAAGATAAGGTCGTGCCAAACACTAGTCATGTGAAGTTTAAGAAGTCTGATGTAGAAAGAACACCCTAAGATTTCCTAGTATTTCTAATCAAAACAAAAGTCCTGTAACTGCGTGTAATGACAGTTTAAATTCCAGAACTTTGAATGTTTAATGAGTGTTTGTGCGTACTGTGGAAAATGTGTGTTTAATACGAATCATGATACTTGTGTTACTAAAGTTTTTGAAAGACGTAAATGCTAGAAACTAAGAAGCCTAATGTAGTGCCTATTAGTACTAGAAAACCCAAAAGTCAAGAGAACAAATCTGTTGCAACACCCCATAAGAAAACAGTGTTGCATCAGAATCCACTATCACAAATTCAAAGAGTTACTATAGGAATGTTTGTATAAGAAACTAATAAGGCCTGGGAAATGTGATAGCACAACAATCGCCCATCAGCATAACATGTTGGTTCCTCTAAAACAAAAAGGAAATGGTACCCACTAAAGTTAGGAACGAAAGTGTGTCTAAGAATGTTAGTTTTTCCGTAGATAATGTATCTAGGATAACTAATGTCTTAAAACTCACAAACACTTTAGGATCCAATATGTCATGTATTCCATCGTCCTCTAATTCTCTTGCAGATTGTACAACTCATCCTATTCATTGTTGACTCTGGATGCACAAAGCACATGACGGGCAATCTATCTCTGCTGTGCAATTTTGTTGAAAAATACTTGGGTACCGTTCGTTTTGGCAATGATCAATTTGCTCCAATTCTTGGTTATGGAGATTTGGTTCAAGGAAATATCACGATCAAAAGGGTTTACTACGTCGAAGGTCTCAATCACAATCTTTTCTCGGTTGGTCAATTCTGTGATGCGGATTTGGAGGTTGCATTTCGGAAATCTACATGTTTTGTTAGAGATCTTCAGGGAAACAACTTACTAACCGACCGTAAATCGTGGAACTGATCTCTAACAATTTCACCTTCAAGAAACCAAACTTCATCAGCTCCCAGTCTGTCTCAAGGCCTAAAGCATCTCCAACTCCATCATGGTTATGGCATCGAAGAATTTCTCATCTCAATTCGACGAACATCAACATTGCATTCAAAGAAAGATGTTGTGATTGGTTTACCAAAACTGAAGTATGTCAAGGATCAACTATGTTCCTCTTGTGAAGTGAGTAAAGCAAAACGAAGTTCATTCAAGTCAAATACTGTTCCAAGTTCAAAAGGACGGTTAAACTTGCTTCATATGGACTTATGTGGTCCAATGCGGGTTGCTAGCATAAATGGGAAGAAATATATTCTGGTAATTGTTGATGACTACTCCAGATCTACTTGGACTCTTTATTCTACTTTCCAAGGAATAAAACACCAGAAGTTTTGAAAGACTTTCTCACGATGAAACCACAAGAAATCTTCAAAGCCCCAGTACTTTCAGTTCGCTACTGACAGAGGCACGAGTTCTTAAAACAAGACACTAATGCATTCATTAAAGAGGAAGTGAATTGAGCACCAAACTTCTACTCCTCGAACCAGCCTGAACAGAACGGCGTTGTCGACAGACGAAACCGCACTCAACCTCTCGTTGAGGTTGCTCGAATGATGCATTCGGGCTGTCTAAAACATCCTTTATTCTTTTGGGCTGAGCAATTGCAAACCGCATGCAATACCCTAGAACAGATCAATACATCATCCCAACTCATGAGAAAACGGCATATCACAATCATTAATGACAGTAAAACCCTTTATCAACACCTCACATCTTGGTTCACTTGTTTACTTAAACAAAGAGATGGTGGAAAACTTGGATAAGATTAAAGAAAAAGGGGATTCGTTAGCATTTTTGGTGGGATACACCACTCATCAAAGTGGATAATCGTAGTTATACAACAAGAGAACAAAAACGTGATAGTTGAAACCATCCATCCCAGATTTGATAGAATCAAAGAGATGTCAGAGACGTCTGTTGCTAATGACACTTCAGGCCTCGTTCCCCAACGACAAAAGGCGTCAGATTATGACAACCCTGACCCCGCACCAGAACGACAAAATGTTTTTCCTTCAGCAGATACAACAGTTCCATCACAACAGGAGTTGGATCTTCTTTTTGGTCCTTTGTAACGATGAATTTTTCATGATGGTACTTACACGTGACAACAGTACATCTTCTCCCACCGATAATTCTGCTCCACAAGACACCAAACCCTTCAAATTGAACATTCACCCTACTTCAGAACCGTCAACTCCTACAAATGTTCATGCTGAGGAAAACAACGATGATCAAGCAGAATTTACCAATCCTTTTTGTACACCGGTACAAGAAGCGGCTGAGTCTTCCTCACGCAATCTTGGTAATTCAAATGTGCATACCTTTAATCAACCTCACAATTCCGAATACCGATGGACAAAAGATCACCCGTTAACTCAAGTTCGTGGAAATCCATCCAAGCCAGTGCAAACAAGACGACAACTTGCAACAGATCCTGAAATGTGTATGTTCCACTCACCGTGAGTATTGTTAACCGAAAAACATTAAGGAAGCAATGGCTGATTCTGCATGGATAGAAGCAATGCAGGAGAACTTCATCAGTTTGACAGACTACAAGTCTGGGAACTCATTGACAAACCCTTTGGGCAAGAACCGTAATCAAGCTAAAGTGGTTATGGAAAAACAAAAAGGATGAAGACCAAACTGTAATTCGCAACAAAGCACGACTTGTAGCTAAAGGTTATGCTCAGGAAGAGGGTATTTGATTTTGAAGAATCATTTGCTCCAGTTGCTGCTGGAGGCTGTCCATTATATTTGTCGCACACTGCACACAAGTCTTTTCTAAATTATCAAATGGACGAGAAAACGGCATTTTCTAAAATTCTAAATGGTCCATTGAAGGAGAGGTTTTTATGTTGCCCACAACGCAGAACGGATTCGTTGATCCTGATCATCCAGACAAAGATTTACCAGTCTAATGAAAGCTCTATAGGAATAAACAAGTCTCCGAGAGCCTGGTATGATGAACACCACAAAATTCCCTGATTACCCAAAGGTTTTACTAAAGGTATCATTGACCCGACCCTATTCACGAATAAAATACGGGAGGACAATTCTACTTGTGCAGCAGATTTACGGTTGATGACATTATTTTTGGTTCCACAAAAACCCTAAATTTTCTAAACGATTTGAAAAATTAATGCACGGTAGATTTGAGATGTCCTTAATGGGGGAAATGAAATTCTTTTTAGGACTTCAGATCCACCAATCCCCATGAGGTATTTTTATCAATCAGGCCAAGTACACCTTAGAGATTCTAAAAAAACATGGTATGGAAAAAGGACAAAGCATTGGTACACCAATGGCTACGAAACCTAAATTAGATGCAGACTTGAGTGGTGAACCCGTAGACCAAACTGACTATCTAAGTAGCAAAATAGGGTCACTCATGTATTTAACATCTAGTAGACCAGACATAGTGCAAGCTGTATGTTATGTACACAAGAAAAATCCAGCAAGACCGACTGAAAAAACACCACAAAGAGGTTAAAAGGATCTTTTGATACTTAAGAGGTACCATTCACATGGGACTCTGGTATCCGAAGGGTTCTGGCTTTGCTCTACAAACCGCTTATCAAATGCCGATCAGCCAGGTTGCCTAGATACTCGCAAAAGCACTTCTGGAGGAATACAGTTCCTAGGTGATAATTAGTCAGCTGGATGTCAAAGAAGCAGGACTGTACTGCAATGTCATCCGCAGAGGCTGAATACGTGGCGTTATCTGCAAGTTGTGCTCAAGTAATGTGGATGCGGACACAGCTTCAAGATTATGGCTTCAACTACAACAAAATACCGTTGTATTGCGACTCTCAGTCAGCCATAGCAATATCATGCAACCCCGTGCAGCACTCCCGTACCAAGCACATCCATACTCGGTATCACTTCATAAAAGGAAACTGGTTTGAAAACGGCATAAATTAAATATTATAAAACTTGTCAGAACTGAATACCAATTGGCTGACATGTTTACTAAAGCACTTCCCGAAGATAGGTTTCAGTATCTTGTCAAGCAAATTGGTATGAGATGTTTGACTCCAGCAGAACTGGAGGTTCTGACAAAAGAATCTGCTTGATACTTCATCAAACATCAACATGTACATATTTTTGAAAAAAGAAAAAATACAAAAATATAAAATTTCAAAAAGAAAATACAAAATCAAAAAATCAGAAAATGTTTCAAAAAAAATATATATTCTTCTCGACATGTCTCTTGGAATCGATAACATCTACGTTCCTAGAAATGTTGATTAACATCGACACGGGCATGTAGATGAAGTTCGAACAGGAGTTTCAAATGCTTTTAAAACATGTCATTTCTAATTTTTCTTAATGGCTTATGTACAAATATCAGTACGTAACCCGGACTACAAATAAAGGAAAGCTTATCTATAAAGATAACTTATCCTAACAACGAGAAATTCAACTTTTCTCGGTCTTGAGCTGTTCTTACAAGACATTCAAAGTTTTAAGCTCACGAAAAAGGATAGTGTACGCATAAGTGCGCTTACCCTTAGAGTTGGAAGAGAAGTCTTCTAACATGATGTTTTTCAAAATGTTGAACACAATTTTTCAAGAAATTCTCGATGACAATTCATAATCTTTCAAAATTGTGTGTTCAACACTCCATCCCTCACAATGTTTTCAAAAGACAACAATTTTTCAATTGGTCCTATTTTTGAGGGGGAGTTTTTCGAAAAACAAAGTTTTAATGTTCTTGGATACATCAACAACGACCATTCTTATGTATTCAAAACATTATCAAAATGTTCCAAACCATTCATGCTGATAATATTTTTCTCCCACAGAATTTTCAAGACATATAATAATCACATAAAGGTGTTTCAAAAACTAAGTGTTATTATTTAAAAATAAGGGAGAAAATGTAATACAATAGATCTATAGACTCATGTGCTAAAAGGTTTATGGTTCGATCTTATACCCAACAACATCTTAAGTTTCAACGACGACTCTGAAGTCATAAGGTGTTAGGTTAGGAATATCCTATGACCAACCAAACCGGAAGGACTTATACCCAGGATAATCATAGTTAGAAATAGCAGTCCTTAGGTATGATTGGAGATGAATGAATATAAATGGAAGAAGTGCCGACTAAGATTGAGCTAACACTGGAACAATCACAACAAGGTGTTAGTAATGACGTCTTGGTAAGCATTGAAGGGGTTAAAGAATGAAAAAGAAATGTATGGATAAAGGGTCTAAAGAAAGAAGCCCTCCACACAACTTAAGCAGAAACCGGGTCAATACATATGCTGTCAGAATCACAATGTTGATTGCTGACATTGAAGACGACATCATGGACCCAGTGATGCAATGCACAACCCTTCCCAGCCATTCGGGTTTCTCTCAAAAGAAACTTGTCTCATTTGTCACGGAGATACACTCGACTACTATTGACTTTCTCACATCCGAGTTACTTAATCTTTAATAGTGGCAAGCTGCTCCAAGCCTCCGATTACAAAACCAAACTGCACAAATCGAGTCTAGAACCAAGAAATCATCAAATAATCTCATTAGGACACAAATCATCATGACAAACACCTTGTTGAACATTCATTAGATCACAAGCTGTTAAACAATAGACCTAACGCATTATCCTTGTGATTCTGCCAGAACATCCGAGTGATACTTATGTACTCACAATGAAGATGGAAATCCTGCTTGAGCCAGCATCAAACAAGCTCTTGGAAGGTGACTTGCGAGATTCTATATGAAATCAAACTTGTGTCAACTGGAAAGAAACGATGGTGGCGATCAATGTGAATCAAACTTGTTCCCAGGAAAGATTTGAACGGATTAATCAGAAGATAGTAACTATCTGATTCACTCTTACGCTGTTTGTCTGCTTTGAGATTTGTTCCGGTAAATGAGAACAAGCAAGCAAGGTAAATCTAATAACATTTGTGTTAGAAGACCTCTACGCATTGAGCAGGATACCCTGTCAAGGAGATTCTTTGAATCTACCTGATCACATCACAGGAACAGTATTTAAACTGTAAAATGTCCCTAGAGGAACCGAAGGTTTAATCTAAAAACCAAATCCGGACGAAAGCCAAAGCCATAATCTCCCACAATATCACGCTTTATTGCTAATTGTTCTATTTCAGGATTACAAAAAGATGGAGATGGAGATGCCATCATACCAGCTTAAGTCCGGATTCAATAACCACATGCACATGCTCAAACTACAAATACATTTTCTATACCATCAAGATTCAAGAATCATGAAAGCCAAGAATTAAATGACAAGTCTTCCCGCACAAACTCTGATATACAAGATCTTCCTCTTCAACAGATATCAATCTATCAAGGGAGATTGTTAGCAAGCTTTCCAGATGATGCATAGGAATGGAGCATGTTGCAAGACACAATATCGCAAGTGGCAAAGACGATCAAGACAAAGGATAAAGAATTAAAGATCTCGAACATAAAGACGAAAGTCGAAAGACAATAAAAAAGGCTCAAGATCAAAGATCACAAAGCATGAAGGAACAAGCCTACAACGTAGACAGAGACAAAGATCACAAGAGCTTAACGACAAAAGCAATCTCATTGATCTCATGAAGTAGTGTCACAATGAACTCACTTCGGGGGAGATGTTTTAGCCTCAAAAATAATTTGATCTAACAATGGAAGTACGTTCATAACTAACTTAGGTCTCAGCAATAAATAATTATATACTTGTAATAGGCTATAACGGGTAAACGGCTCTTAAAAAGTAATCTAACCCGGACACGTGTAACGGGGCGAAGCCCAAGTAAAACCCGAGCCCGGCCGAAGAATTACTACAGCATGCACGCCTATAAATTAACACCTCACCAAGGAAGGATGAGGTGGTTGTGCATTTCATTTGTAACAATTCAAGTTAATCATCATTTCCGTTTCTCTCTAACTTTCCTCTCTCATAGATCTCTCCTCTTACATTCTTCCTAATTTTCTTGTTAATCTTATGAAGTGAAGTGATAAAGGGGTTACCAGACAAATACTATTAAATATACTTCGATATGTCCATTCGGTACACCTAGTTACCAATAAATATACCATTTATACTATACGAAATGAAACGTTTATTTACGTTAAACATTTTAGAGAAGTTTCGAAAAAAAGAAAAAAATGTACTTTTCGTCTTTTAGTCGATTTATTAAAATAATAAAATAATAATATTTTATTATTAAATTGAAAATCATCTTTTGAGTAAAAACTCTAAGTATAGACTTTTCATGAAATTTTGACATGACCCATACGTTTATATAACGTTTTCCAAGGTTTTTATACCTTAATTTCAACTATTTTTCACCATTTCACCATTTTTCGACACATACCTCAAAATCCTATTTCGCCATGTTTATCAAGTCACCTTTCCCATAACAACTTTCAATAATATTTCATAAGTACATTTCACTTTCTAAAAGTCCGTCAAAACTCTCAAAACGACTAGTTAACGCTTATTGGGCTTTAAGGCCCAATAAGGATCCATTAAGAGTTTTACATATCCAAAATACATTTTAAGCCCGATACTAAAGCTCATTAGTATATATGAATCCAATTCGATAAGTAACAAAGTAACCCGGACCACAATAAGTACTCAATAAGCCACGGCTCATTGAGGCTTATTGAGCCGTGAGCCTAATAGCTCTAAAACTAATTCCATAAAAAAAATAAGCTAAGTAGCATATGTATATGGGTATCACCATAAAGCTATAAACATAGTACTACAATAAATACACATAACTAGGTAATAACCAAAAACACTTTTTCTGTGTTTCTTTCGCAACCGAGAGCCCTTATAAGCCCATAATAAGCCATTTTGAACTCAAAAATAAGCTAAATAAGTTATAATCCAAAATAAACTAATTAACAATAAATGTTTTTCAACCATCACGGCCACTATATCAAAAATAACAAAGTCCTTTTCCTTTCTGCTTTTCCATTATTTCGAACCCAAACCGAACCAAACCAACCTTAAATATTTTCTTTATTCCCAGTTTTTTTTTAGCAAACAAGCGGTACAAAATAACATATTATGCATCATTTATCATACAAAATACAAGTTAAATGAAATTTTGAAATGACTTGCAAAGAGGGTTTAAAAAGGCTAGAACGAATGCGAAACCACTACAAATGTAGAATTAAACCAATACCCGGACGCTAGAGTCAACCCAATCAAATAGTATGGATTGTGTGGGTGGGAAGTCGCCGAGACCAAGAGATTACAAGAGAGAAAAAGAAATTTTGATCTAAAGTTAAAAAATGAAATGTCCTGTGTTTTAAAATGAATACAAAAAATCTATGTACAAAATGCAATAGGACCAATGGTGCTAAAAATAAGCCACCATGTCCCCTCCTTTTGTCTATAGCCAGCCATAGGATCCTAGGGGCTCGAGGTATCTTTTTTTCGTGTCGGGTTCACTTAAATCTCAAAGACCATGATCGAAAAATATTTTTCGAAGTTACTTAGTATTTTTATTCATCTTAAAAATACTTTTTCAATAACTTGGATAAGTTCATAATCGTCTTCATCGATGATATACTTATTTTTTCAAAGGATGAGAAAGAACACGAAGAACATCTTAAGGCAATTTTGGAATTGCTTAAGAAAGAGAAGTTGTATGCCAAGTTTTCAAAGTGTGAATTTTGGATTCCGAAGGTACAATTTCTCGGTCACGTCATTGATAGCAAAGGTATCCATGTGGATCCAGCCAAGATAGAATCTATCAAGGATTGGGCATCTCCTAAGACACCGACGGAGATCCGCCAATTCTTAGGTCTTGCTGGGTACTATCGAAGGTTCATCGAGGGATTTTCGAAGATTTCTAAATCAATGACAAAGCTCACTTAGAAAGGAGTCAAGTTTGACTGGGGAGAAAAGGAAGAAAATGCTTTTCAGTTAATAAAGCAAAAGTTGTGCAGTGCGCCGATTCTGGATTTACCTAAGGGAAGCGAAGATTTTGTGGTCTATTATGATGCTTCACACAAGGGTTTAGGTGATGTATTGATGAAGAGAGAGAAGGTGATTGCCTATGCTTCTCAACAACTAAAAGTTCATGAGAAGAACTACACCACTCATGATTTAGAACTTGGATCGGTAGTGTTTGCTCTAAAGAAATGGAGACTTTATCTATACGGAACCAAGTGCACCGTGTTCACCGACCATAAAAGTCTAAAACACATTCTTGACCAAAAGGAACTTAACATGAGGCAACACCATTGGCTGGAGTTGTTAAGTGATTACGATTGTGACATTCGTTATCACCCGGGAAAGGCAAACGTGGTGGCCGATGCATTGAGCCGTAAGGAATGGATTGAGCCATTGCGGGTTTGAGCCTTAGTTATGACTATTGGCTTGGATCTTCCCAAACAAATACTAGAAGCTCAAATCGAAGCCCTGAAACCAGAGAACCTTGAGAATAAAGATGTAGGTGGTATGATCAGAAAGGATATACCAAAGGAAAAGTTGAAACCATGCGTCGACGGGAACTCTTATCTAAGTTTAAACGGCAGGAAGTTTGTTAACCAATTGCTATGGCGACTATCAGATCCGAGATTATGCACGAAACCCACAAGTTCGAAATAACACTAACCATCCCGATTATGAAAAGATGTACCAAGACATGAAAAAGCTATATTGGTGGCCCAATATGAAAGCTGACTTCGCCACCTATGTTAGCAAGTACTTGACATGTGCGAGGGTCAAGGCCGAACACCAAAAGCGAGGGTCAAGGCCAAACACCAAAAGCCATCGGGACTGTTAGTACAACCAGCAATACTCGAGTGGAAGCGGGATAAATCATGGATGGATTTTATCACCGAGCTTCCTAAGTCATCACATAGGTTGTGACACCCACCATCTGGGTGATTGTGCATCAACTACAAAAAACTGCTCACTTTCTTGCCAATAAAGAAAATGATCCGTAGACCAAGTTGGCAAGGATGTACCTGAACAGGAAAGAGCAGACAACGGAATATCATGTTTTAATCATCTGTGATCGTGATGGGAGATTCACGTCAAATGTCTGGAAATCATTTCAGAAAGCTTTGGGTATAAATATAAGTATGAGCACTGCGTATCATCCAGAAACTGACGGCCAGAGCAAGAGGACTATTCAAACTCTTGAGGACATGCTACGTGCTTGCGTGATCGATTTTAGCAAGGGCTGGGTTAAACATTTGCCATTAGCTAAATTTTCATATAACAACAGTTATCACGCTAGCATAAAGGCCGCACCCTATGAGGCAATTTATGGCTAAAAATGTTGATCACCTGTGTGCTGGTCCAAAGTTGGAGAAGCTCAACTGACTGGTCCGGAATTGATCCAAGAAACAACAGAAAAGATCGTCCTGATCAAGCAGAGAATTCAAGCTGCTCAGGATCAACAAAAGAGCTACGCTAATTTGAAGCGAAAGCCCATGGACTTCGAAGTTAGGGATAGGGTTATGCTCAAGGTCTCACCTTGGAAAGGGGTTGTACAATTCGGTAAGCGGGGTAAGTTGAACTTGAGATATTCAACCTTCAAGGTGTAGCCAAAGTGGGAAAGTTGCTACAGCTGGAACTTCCTCAGATTTGAGCAGGTATCACCATACTTAATCCATGTTGTCTAATAATCTGAAGAAATGTTTACGCGGACGAACCATCAGTCATCGCGTTAAAAGGAATTTACACGTTGACGATAAGCTCCAATTTTATGGAAGAGCTCTTGAAATCAAGGAACGGGAGATCAAATGTTGAAGCTAAGGTCCGGATACCATTGGTTAAGGTTCGCCGGAACTAGGAGAGGTCCTGAGTTCACCTGGGAACATAAAGATTCGTTCAAACAGAAATACCAACAGCTTTTCACAAACCAGGGCCTTGGACCATTCCACTACAAGGATCTTAAAGCTTGAGGACAAGCTCTTTTAAAACTGGTGAGAGACTATAACATTTCTTAATTTCAGGTCATTTAAGACTCCGATTATTCGTCACTATTTATTTTAGTCCTAAACGCGTTTACTTTTAATTTGACTATTAAGCTAAATCGCGTAGACTAGAAATAATCCATACAATGTAACACGGTCAACAAAATAAATTAAGTTTACGGTCAATTCAAGTGTCATATAATTAATAGGAAGAAAATATTAACGTTGCATGTTTTAACTTTTTTATTGTCACGTAAAAGGCTACGTTTCCAATAAAATACATTTAGACACACCCCAAAATACCTAAGCTTACCATAGACTCAAACCAATACCCACAATTGATCCTTACACACAAAATTTTATATAATTCTTCCTTGTTGTTAACACAAGCCACTAGAGCCTGAATATGGGTAAAGATTAAACCCACATAAAATTCGTCCAAGTGCTAATAATTCTAAGAAAATTCCCTAATGATCCCTAAAGTACTTGTACATCCCGTGTTTTAATTAAACTTGATACTAATTTCCTCTTCTAAGCTTATTTGCACAATGGTTATTTAACCATAGAACCTCTTTGCCTCTTGGTATGCCGCAACTCTAAGATCAAATCACCACACAAGCCATAAGAATATCACGTATCATAGCAAATCTTATACAATATTGTGTAATTAAGAATGGTACTTGAGTGTTTAGCATAATACAATGTGAGGTTAACTAGAAACCCCAAAAACCACTACTTATGGCTCGTTTGTGGTTAAACAAAGACTAGAGAGAGCTAACTAAGTTATGAGCCTATAAATACTCACTCACATGTCACACTTAACAATTTCCTAAACCTCAAAGAATTCTCTCAAACTAAACCAACGTCATTCCTTTCCCTTTCATTTGGGTTTATAAAATAACTAAACCCATACGCTCCTACATTTTCTTCCAAGGATACAAGTAACATTAAGATTTTCATACAAGCTCATAGGAAGGTACACGAGCTAAGGATTCGGGTATACAAAGCTTTGTGAAGCTTAGGGTTTTTATACACGTTTTTGGTGTAACGCATTTGTGTTGTTCTCATAATACCTCGAACCATGTCTCTAGGACACTTGTAAGTTGAATAAGCCATTCATTCCTTTCTCCATTCGTATTGTTTACAAATATCTAGTTATATAAGTCACAGTAATTTTATTTGGAAAATACGTGGGCATGAGCATGCCAATCGTTTCGACCTCATAGAATGGTTCACTCGCTACATTATAATATGTATTCTTGATCTTGTGTGTGTGCTAGTATATACAACGTGTATAAACTGACGAAACATCTATTTAAGGCTTAAACATTGTACTCATTCTAGCATTTTAAATGAAATGTTTAACCCTTAACTCGATGTTTCGTCACGTTTTATACACGTTGTATATACTATCACCACACAAGATCAATCATACATATAATTAATGTGGCAATGATACCATGCATGAGTCGAACCTGCAATCTCATGCCCCACGGATAATTTGTCCACACAAAATTACGTGACTTATATAATTAGACATGAAAACAAATGAATAGGGAAACGACATGAATGGCTTAATTCGACTTACAAGGGTCCTAGAGACTTGGTTCGAGTATTATGAGACAACACAAATGCGTTTACACCTAAACATGTATAAACCCTAAGCTTCAAAGCTTTGTATACCCGAATCCTTAGCTCGTGTACCTTCTTATAGGTTGTATGAAAATCTTAATGTTACTTGTATCCTTGGAAGCAAATGTGGGAGCGTATGGGTTCCGTTATTTTATAACCCGAATGAAAAAGGAAAGGAATGAGTATGGTTTAGCTTTGAGAGAATTTGTAAGTTTAGGAAATGTGTTAAGTGACAATGTGAGTAAGTATTTATAGGCTCATGACTTAGTTAGCTCTCTTTATTCCTTGTTTAACCATAAACGAACCATAAGTAGTGGTTTTTGAGGTTTCTAGTTAACCTCACATTGTATTATGCTAAACACACAAGGTAACCATTTCTTAATTACAACAATATGGTATTAAGATATATTTTTTATTTGCTAATACTGAAAATCTATGGCTTGGTGGTGATTTGATCTTAGCTGCTGCATCCAAGAGGCCAAAAGAGGTTCAATGGTTAATAACCATTGTGCAATAAGCTTAGAAGAGAAAATTAGTACAAGGTTTAATTAAATATGGGATGTACAAAAAAGTACTTTAGGGATCATTAGGGATAGGGCAAAGGAAGTGAACAATGGTTATTAACCAATGTGTAATACTTAGTTAGGGGACACTAAGTACTAGTTTTAATTAATACAAGATTTGAATAAATTTTGTGCTTAAGGATAAAAAGTAGGTATTGGTTTGAGTCTAGGTAAGTCTAGGTATTTCTGGGGTGTGTCTAAATGTATTTTATTGCGTAACGTAACCCTTTTACGTGACCAATAAAAATAAAGTAGGCAAAGTTAATAATTATCTTCTTAATAACTATTTATTACTTGGTTGATGTAAACCTTAATTTATTTGATGACCGTTTACATTAATTGATTATTTCTAGTCTACGCGATTTAGCTTAAAAGTACACATTAAAAGTACACGCGTATTGGGCCAAAATAAATAGTGACGAATAATAGGAGTCGTAAAATGACTTGAATTTGAGAAATGTTATAGTCTTCACCCGTTAAAAGAGCTTTGTCCTCAAAGCTTAAGACCTTGTAGTGGATGACGAAGCCCGGTTTGTGAAAAGCTGTGGGTATTTCTATTTGAACAAATCTTCACATTCCCAGGTAAACTCAGGACCCCTCCTAGAGTTCCAATGAACCTTAACCAATGGTATCTGGCTTTGCTTTAATTGTTTGATCTCCCATTCCATAATTTCAACGGGCTCTTCCACAAACTGGAGCTTATCGTCAATGTGAATTCCTTCTAACGGCATGACTAATGGTTCGTCTACGTAACATTTCTTCAGATTAGACACATGGAAGGTATGATGAACTCTGCTCAACTCTTGGGGAAGGTCCAGCCTGTAGGCAACTTTCCCAACTTTGGCTAACACCCTGAAAGGTCTGACATATCTCAGGTTTAGCTTTCCCTGCTTACCGAATCGTACGACCCCTTTCCAAGGTGAGACCTTGAGCATAACCCTATCCCCAACTTCGAACTCTATCGGCTTTCGTTTCCGATCAGCGTAGCTCTTTTGTCGATCTTGAGCAGCTTGCATCCTCTGCTTGATCAGGACGATCTTTTCCGTTGTCTCTTGGATTAATTCCGGACCAGTCAGTTGAGCTTCCCTAACCTCGGCCCAGCACACCGGTGATCGACATTTTCGACCATACAGTGCCTCATAAGGTGCGGCCTTTATGCTAGCGTGATAACTGTTGTTGTATGAAAACTCGGCCAATGGCAAATGTTTAACCCATCCTTTGCCAAAATCGATCACGCAAGCACGTAGCATGTCCTCGAGAGTTTGTAGAAGGACTCTCGCTCTGGACGTCAAGTTTCTGATATACGCAGTGGCACATACTAATATCTTACCAAAGATTTATTTGAAATGTTCTTCCCAGAAATTTTGAAGGTAAATACTTCCATCATGATCACAGATAATTGACAGGTATCCCTTGTCTTTGCCACTATACTGTTCAAGTAACAACCTTGCCATTGCTAATGAGATCATTTTCCCTTATTGGCAAGAAATGAGCAGATTTGGTAAGTCGATCACGATCACACCAAGGGTGTCAAAACCGTGCGACGACTTAGAATCTTTGGTGATAACATCCGATCTTAATATATTCCCATTTCCACACGGGTATCACAGGTGTACTAGCAATCCCGAAGGCCTTTAATGTTTCGCCCTTGACCCTCGCGACACTTCAGCATTTGCTAACAACAGTGGCGATGTCTGCCTTCATATATGGCCCTACCAATATTGCTTTTTCATGTCTTGATACATTTTTTCCAAACCGGGATGGATAGAGTATTTTGACTTGTGAGATTCGTGCATAATCACGGATCTTAAATCTCCATAGCAAGGTAACCAACTCCTGCCGTGTAAACATAAGGTTCCATCGGCACGTGGTTCCAATCTTTCCTTGGGTATATCCCTTCTGATTATACCGCTTACGTCTTCATTCACGAGATTCTCTTGTTTCTGGGCTTCGATCTGAGCTTCCAATATTCGTTTGGGAAGATCCAAGCCAATTGTCATAACTAAGGCTCGAACCCGCAATGGCTTAATCCGTTCCTTACGGCTCAACGCAATGGTCTTTTTTACTTTATCTTTGCCTTTTCCCCTTTGACATTTGATAGAGTCCATCACTCAGAAGTGATTACAACGGTTTACGAATACTTGTAACTTTGGTTAAAATGAATAAGCCCAATAGTAACATTAACTGTTAAGCCCAACCGAAACTATTAAGCCTAACCGAAACTGTTAAAGCCCAACCGAAATTGTTAAAGCTCGACCAAAACTATTAAAGCCCAACTGAATGTCCAATATCATCCGAAATTCCAATGTCAACCGAAACTAATAAACCAACTTAATTGAAAGTCTAGTATCGAAAAATTTAACCGAATCCACAAACCGAATCTAGCAACCGAATCTTTCAACTGAATGTTTCAACCGAATGTACTAACTAAATTCTTAATCAAATGTAGTTAACTGAAAGCAAGTATAACCGAAACTACACACTTTCGGTTAAAGCAGTTATTAGACCGAATCTACTATCCGAAACTAGTAATTTTGGTTGGAGCGGTTAGTGAGCCGAAAGTATGAATTTTCCAACCGAAACCATGAAAATAACCGTTTTCTTTGACCAACTAGTACAAAAACTAGTTTCCCGCCAATCTTTGCCAGATTTAAGCTTTTAAAACTATTAAAACTTTTAGAACCAACCGAAACTATCTTTTTCCTACGTTTTAATACCAAAACAACACAAACACGTCTTGTTTCAACCGAAATTAAAACGAAATCACAAAGATACTTTAATCCACAAATCAATACATGAAAAGGTCATTTTTTGCATAAACATTTAGGGAAGGTTAAGTGTATAGAGAGATTATAGAGAGAGAGATTTACATTGAAGGTTTTTGATTAGAAAGAAAAAATGAGAGAAAATGAAAGTCACAATTATGAGAAGTCTTCTTACTCCCTTGTAATTAAGGAGTATTTATAGCCTACTATTATTCCTTCTAATCTACTTAACTATGATCTAATTGGGCTAATTTTCTAACTTAAGCCCAATTGGATATATTACAAAACTTTAAATACTAAACTAACTATTAATTACAAAGACCAATTCTTATGAATAATAAACACTTTGTCTATTCCTAATAATTTGTTTACTTTGCCATGTCTTAGTAAGTCAAATAGCTTTGTTTGAATTGTTGTATACAATTGCTAACTTGTCAATATAATTTGACTTATGAATGTCAATCTGGTATGGTTTTAATCAAAGAGTCCACATACCTCTATTATGTATGTTGACGGATATTTTTTTTACTCAATTTGACACAACATTAGTGTAAATGCGTGAACAAGAGATTTAACCAACTATATTGGTAATAGTTAAACAAAAGCTGATTTAAACATTCCAAATACACATGCCAAAAGAAGATCTAGTGGTCTGCAAGCTAAAACTTGAAAATCAAACTTCAAAAACAAACACCAACTTAGAAAACAAACACCAACATCATTCATCTTTAGCTAGCACAACATTTTTTGCAACATTGTAAGCTATTTTTTTGAATCGTTCAGAAACCTTTTTTCATGTTCCCCGAGATTTCATTAGTTATTCATTCCCAATGTCTTCCTACACATGCATCATAGGACTTACCCTTCTCTTATTCTCATTTTTCTTTTGTACGATCTTGCGTAGTCAGTACTATGATTGCGTTCAGTCCAAAGTGTCATTTCTTACAATTCTTGTATTCATCATACATGCATCATAAGATTATCTTCTTGACTTATCTTCATACCACAAACTAACGCTTATCCCTTGCTTACCATTTTGTTTTGAGCTAATTAAGTTTGGTGGGTGTGAATCAGAGGGAGAAATAAAGTGTTTTGACGTGTTAAGTTTATATCAATCTAAATACTTGGGTTTGAGGGTTCCTATGGTGTAATTGGGTTTGGACGGGTCATGGATGTGTAATGGTTTTAGGGTCCAATAGTGTAAGCTAAAACCACAATTCTTCATTACCCCCCCTCAAAATACTTACCTTTTCTCGCCAATTCAGCAACTATGGCATTAGGTTCTTGTCTTATCTGGAAATAAAGGGCTATCTAGATGCATCCTCACTCTCGTGCCTTTGCAAATGTTGACAACTCGTAAATGTAGCTATGGAATCATAGATAACCAGTGTAACAAACAACAATCAACAAACCCAAAAACATTATATTCATATTTATATGGGTAAAAAAAGTACACAAACTAAATAACCCAAAAGCTAAACATCTACAAACCCGTCATCTTCGTCCTAAACATAACCTAAGCAAGCCAAAAGATCTAAACCCAAAACACAAAAAACCGCGAGACGACTCCTCATACCACAACCATTTCACAGACTCCGCATCAGCTTAACAAATGAATTCGTCTTGGTTACTTGGATATGCATTGCGGCAATCAGCTTCACCAATTCTATAAGCTTCAACTGGTCACACTGTTGAACCTTCTTAAAAAACTCCACACAGTTGAACGCCATGAAAGATTCACTCAAAAGTTCCATTCTGCTATAAATAGATCCCCCTCACTAACATGATCTCCTAACTCTTGCCTTAACTTGGTTAGATCGGTTGCATACTGCATGTCCCTAGCAATGTCCCTCTGAAAATAAACCAGCATGGCATCAACACCAACATTAATTTAATAGTCCATCTCATGGTTCATTAGACGAACAAGACGAGCCATAATTGTACTTACAAAAGAAGAAGTGTTTTGTTAGGTATGAAATGGTGTATGAATAGTGGATATAATGAACCCTTAAATAGCAAAACCTAAGTTAAAACGGACCGTCATCAATTCACCCAAAAGTCAAAAGTATAATAACTAGCAACCCTAAGTTATTACGGATAGTCCCTAAGCATAAGTCTTTCTTGAGAAGACAAGTTGGCCTCTGTCTATTAGGCGGGAAAGAGTAAAAGACAGTTTGAGACATCATGGACCAATCGCGTAATAGGAAAATATTGTAAAACTAACTGGTACTAATTTGAATAGGAAAATTTAGTTTGTGAGGGACCAACGGTGTAACTAACTTTTTATACGAAATTACCATAATACCTACGCTAACGAAAAAAAATAACGACAGTTAATGCTTGGGATCAAGAGCGCACAAAATGACCATTTTCATGACCATTTCCGCCAATTTTTCAAAACTGGGGACCAAACGGGTGAATGAGCCTCACTTCGAACAATGTAATTCACCTTTTTATCAATTTTACCATGTCACTTGTAAAATATCCCATTTAACAAATCATGTTTTCAATTGTTTTCTTACAAATCAAACGCACTCCATTTTATCTCATACATTCTACTTCTTATTCTTTTCTTACAAATCAATCGCACTCCATTTTATCTCATACTTCCTCCATCGCAAAATTATTGTCAACAGACAAGAAACACACAGTTAAAAAAATGCATTAATTACTGTTTTGGTTTCTACGAAAGCCAAAAAAAAGATATTTTTACTCTTTGATAATTAATTAGTGTTTTCTTTTATGTTTGTAAATATTAACTTGAACTAAGAGTAATATGGTAAACTTAAACAAATCCAACTATTATTTTTAAAAGTCGACAATTATTTTGAGACAAACAAAAAAGAAAAATAAACAATAATTTTAAGATGGAGATCGTACTTTATTACTTCTTATTGTCGTCTACAATAACTATAAAAATGATTAATTTCTTACACCAACTTTTATTTGTAACGGGTAGCGTTGCCCGCTAGTGGCGGACCTAGAATTTCAAAATAAAGTATGCACTCAAGTTCGGTATTTTTGAAAGGTATGCACTCTATGTATATTTTTTTTTAAAAATAATTTTTTTTACACTAGCCCGTCGAATCGGAGGGTATGCATGTGCATACCCGTGCTATAAGCCAAGTCTGCCCTGTTGCCCACGCTCCGCTGCGGGACGGTTGGCGGGCAACATTAGTCACGTAGGTTTTGGTTTCTGTCTAGGTTATAAGTACGATTGGTCGTGCATTTAAGCGTCAACAGATAAATTGAAAAGGCTTATGATATATGTACCCCCTAAATCACCATTTGTACCCCCCTGGGTTTTTTTCGGTTTTTTTAGTATTTTATTTTTTTAGTATTTTTATAATTTTGTATATGTTATAAAACTGTGACACGGAAAAAACGGAACGAAAAATATAAAGTTTAACAGGTCAAAAGTATGAAACTGTCAAAAATTACGGAACAGAAACTGATAAAAAACTGCGTTGCACTGTAAAAAGGAGGGTACAAAAGAAATCTTTTGTACCTTATTGACACTATTCATGGGCCGGGGGGTACCAATAGGGTTACCCATTGAAAAACATATGCAAGTACAGTTGATTAACATGAGAAGATGGAACATATGTAAGTACAGTTGGTGGCAGCTGTAGCTACTAATACATTAACATGAGAGTTATAAACGCTAGATAGTCAAATATGTTTTAGCTTGGTCACACGTGTAGGGGTGAATATGAGTCTGGGTCACTTGATGGGCTAGGCCGACAAGCGAGTTTTGATATAGTTCTTGTACTAATCCAAGTGAAAAAGGGGCGATCTGCACAAACGAGAGTAAACCGTTAGCCTTATTGTGGGGCGGACCCTACAATTAAGCTCCGGCGTGAGAGTAAGTATACATGTTTTTCAGAGAAATGTCAGAGCATATGTGTAATAGTGATTAGACAGAATATACCTCTTTTGGGGGTGAGAAATGACCCCTATTTATAGGCAAGCTCAATACTAGGGTTCCTAGTATTTCGCTTGTGACTGTTAGTGTCCGGAGTGGGTCCCTTGTTAGGTAAGGGTCCTCGTGTAATCGTGTCTGCGGACGTGAGTATCCTTCCGCGGTCAGTGTTTGTCCGCGGAAATGCAACGGGTGCGGCTTTAGAGATACTCACGTGCGTCTTTGGCATATCCAGAGCGTGACCCCTGTCGGGCTTAGTGGTCCGGCTATTTGTTGTATTGGGCCTGGGCCCATATGAGTATATTATGAACTAAGCCCAATGAGCTTGGTGTCCATATTATATGTCATCAAGTCCCCCTAGTCTAGTTCGCTTATTATACGCGGTAACAATTATAGCGTGCAGTGACCGTTACTAGACTAGAGTTCCGTGAGCATTTTTTCTTTTGTTCCCATCTTGTTCCGGGTCTTTTGTGTCGTTTTGGCAATTTGTCGTTGGTTACGTGAGTTCTTCGTGTCCTTTCATCTTCTGCGTGATTTGACCGTCTGGGCCCCACATCTAACTGTTATCATTATCTTTTTACTTTGTTTTTTGCACCATTGATAAGGAGGTGTGTTGATACGTGTCATCATCTAACATTTACCCGAATTAAATATACCATGGGTATAAATAGTCGATTCGTGCTTCACTGTTTTCTTTTTTCACCTCTTTCACTATTCCACCATTGTTCATAAACTTGAAGGTTCCTTATTTGCACATCACCTCTTATTCTAGAACTTCGTTTACATTCAGGTTAACCTCTTTGCTTCTCTTTTATTATGGGTAGTATCACATCCATTAAATGTGTTCTTACACAAGAACACCTTGATGCTATTTGTGCAAAATATTTTGTTCCGGAGGAAGTTCATCCTCAATTGCCGAGTTTCGATGTCACTATGCATGAAAGGCCGACTGGTAAAGTTGGAATGTATACCCGGTTCTTTGATTATGCCAACTATCGTATTCCATTCTCTAACTTCTTTGTGTTTGTTCTTACGCACTTCCGTTCTCCCAATTGTCTGTTTTTGGGTCTGCCAAGGTTTCTCATTTTGAAATCCTGTGTCGCGTTTCTAATATTAATCCCAGTGTTGGTCTGTTCTGATATTTCTATATGCACAATTATAAGAATGGTTGGTTTGGGTTTACCAAACGTCCGAACGTCCGTGCTTGTTATTCTAAGAATTTGGACTCTGTGAAGAATTTGAATGACCACTTTTTTTGGTGGATGAGTTTGTAGTTCCTGCTAATGCTCGGTTTGGTTGGTTTTTGGGCACAAACATTGTTAAAGATCAAGCTCCCACCATATCTGAATATAATGTGGATCATGCTAGTACCCTTATTGCTCAAGCCTCTCCGTTCCTTAGGTTCCCGGAAGAATTTCTTTGCTGGGTTGGCATAAGCCGTAATTACCTTTTGAATAAAGATACTTACCCTCGATTTGAGTATGAGAACGGAGAGGGTGGGTGTTCTTTTCCGTATACACGTTGATTATTTGTCTTTGTTTTTTCTGTTTTTCTTGTTTATTTACTCTTTTTTTCTTTGCAGAGATGGATTCGAATGCTTTCATTCGGACTGCGGACCCCCGTAAGGTGAGGATTTTCGAGAGAGCAAGGACTGAGGATGAGAGGCCTATCATGACCGTGGCTAAGCATCGTACCGTGACCCTACTTCCAACCTCAGTTCCTCGCCCTTCTAGGGAGTTGTCGGCTAGCATCGAAAGAGAGTTTGTTGAAGATGCAGGTGGCAGCGGTGGTGGAGATCAGGAAGTTGCTTCCGTTGGCGGTCATGGTAATGTTGAACCAATCGTGCCCACCACGGATAATATTGTTGCTGAAACTGAAGCATCCGGGCCTAAACGTTCAAAGAAAAAGAGGGTTACCCGCGGAAGTGAGAGTACTCCTGCCGCTTCTCATCCGCCCAAGAGATTGAGGGCTGATTATGGAACAACTGGTGGTTCCGCTGCTGGAGGTAAATCTCCTAGTGTTCTTAATAGGTTGCTTCAAGATTCTCGGTTAATGGTAGAACAGGGTGTCCCAGCTCTTCCTACCTTACCTTTTATTACTTCATCCGTGACAGCTTCACCTTTGGAGGAGGGCGGAGATCACACTGATTCCGTGACTGGTCCTTCTTTGCGAACTGTGGGTCCCTCCGCGAGGTTCGTAGTTCTATCTGATTCTTCTCATCACTTAGGTTCTAAATATGCACATCCTCAGGTTGATTCATTTGTCACGTCTGTCGCTCCGGTGATGACTACGGCCACCACTGTAACGGCCTTTGTTTCTAATGCTGCTACTACGACCGCTACTCCTGTTGACGTTGGCAAGGATAAGGATGTGCCGACTCCGTCCATTTTTGCTGGTTCTAGTTCATCTGATAAGACGGATCGCACTCTTAGCCTTTTTACAGGGAGGTCGGGCAGTGATTTTGTCGCTGGGAGTATTCGTGCGGGAGGGGCTGTGGACATTGATTTGCAAGAGATTTATATTCCTGAGTGGTCTTTAACTAAGGTTTTGAGACTGAAGACCTGGACGGTATGTGCTAATATGATTGATCATTTTACTCCCGCTTTTTAATAACTGTGCGCGGATGGTGCATGAACAGTTATTTGTTGAGTTCAATGTGTCTATCGCACGCAATTTGAGTTTGAGTTCTGAGGTGAGAATGCGTGCTGAGTATAATATTTTGAAAAAAAAGGGAATGGAAGTCCCTTGCTGAGGAGAATAAATATTTGTTGCAAGTGAAGGACAAGGAGATTGAGGAGTTAAGGTCTCGCAGGCGAAGGATGAGTCTATGGAGGTGGCTCAACTCCGTACTCGGGTTTCTAGTCTCGAGGCTATTGAGGGTTCGCTCCGAGGCGAGGTTGCTTCCGCTAAGGAGCACAACGGCCTTCTTAAGCAAGAGCGTAGTGCTCTGAAATTAAAAGTGACAGGCCTCGAATCTATCATTGCTGAGAAAAACCGCGACTTTCGGATCTTGGGAATCTCCTCTTCTTCTTCTAAGGTCTCAGAACCATAGTCTTGTGAACCAGGTATATTTTTCTATCCTTAACTGTCCTTTTCATATTTTTGTGTTTTCCTATATATACATATTTTTTAGGTGCATGAGTTGGAAACTTCATCCGCGGGTCTCCGTGAGAAGCTGGAGACGTATGAGGGAAGCATGAAACAGCTAGAGGAATTCCAGGATAACCTTATGAAACCTCTTGAAGCTAGATTGGCTGAGATTGATGCTGACTTTACCAGGTGTTGTATGCATTTCCAGGAGAATTTTCATCCGCACCTCCTTAACGCCATCGCGGGGCGGAGATGGTTGTTGACTCATGGCATGAAGCTTCTAATGGCTAAATGTCTCAACTCTACTGAGTATATGGAGGCTCTTGGAAATGCTTTCGGCCGTGCTATCGAGAAAGGGATGCAGGAGGGCTTGGCCGCTGGAATTGAACATGGACAAGCTGGAAGATGTCTAAGTGACCTTGAAGCTTATAATCCCTCCGCGGAGGCTGACTTTAATTCTGCTGTCCGTGATTATCTGCTAAGAAGGATGCCAGTACTTGGGATGTTATGGATCTTCTTCGTTTGGACGATGTCGTGGCTGAGGTCTTAGGAATGACTGACCTTCAGCCTGACGTGGGTCAGTTGATGGTTCCCGTGCATCATAAGCAAGATAAGGTTGTGATTGGGAGTCAAGCGTTGTCTGTTGCTCTGGAAACTTGTCACAGTAGGGTGCGGAAGATGGAGAGGAACCTTACTGAGCGTCTTCCTTTTCTGAAAGATGTATTTGTTTCCATAGATCACCCCTTATCCGCTGAAGCTTTGACCATTCTCCCGGAGACCTCTACTGAGCCTCCGGTTACGGCACTTATTACCACGGCTTTGTCCACCATGGTTATTCGTCCCAATTCTGATCCTTTCCTCTTGGTGGAGGATTATGAGAACCCGGACTTAGCGGGTGCGGTCCCGGAGGATGTTATTCCGGGGCCCAAAGGTGAGGGAAAGGTTGGAGGCTCAACTGAAGGTGATGTTGATGTTGGTGATCTTGTGCTTTCTCAGTTGGAGAACGAAGCTAGAGACGCTGTTCTTTGAGTTTGTTTGCTTGTTCTTCCGCGGTCGCGTGTGACCTCTTTGCGGATTTTTTGTAATCAAAATATTCAAACACTTTTATCCGTGCTGTCTTTAGTTACAATGATGCTTTTATAATAATCTGTATCCGGATATACTATGATTAAAGTTTTTGCTTTCTTTAACATGCTATGTTATAATAGGCTTGTTTGAATGCCGGGCTTGCAATGCCTCTTATGCATTTTGAGTTTTGTTTGTAGGTTACTCATCCTTTTTGTTATGCGGAATAACATTATTGGAGGCATGCTCCGTGCGTGCGCGGCTTAATCACATATAACAGATAACTTTGCAAAGTAACAAATTAGAATTTTTCAAAGCATAACTTGTGAAGGTAGCTAGTCTTCACTTTTTTATTGAAATTAAGAGACATATTACACAATATTTAAAAGTTATTACAAGGAATAAAGTAAAAATGCTCTTCCCATCACGGAGTCCGTATGGGTAAGCTGCTTACATTTTGTGTATATAACACTTCTTAAGATTGCAAACATTTCAGGCCCGCGGAAGTTCTTTTCTGTTGCGGTTTTTTAGCCTGTACGATCCCTTCCCAAGTGCTTCTGTGACTTCGTATGGGCCTTCCCACTTGGGTCCTAGCTTTCCGGTATCCTCTGCGTGGCTTGCTTCGTTGTTGCGGTATACCAAGTCTCCTGGCTTGAAGCTTGTGTTTCGAACTTTGGCATTGTAGTATTTTTCCATTTGTCTCTTGCTTTTTGCCTCTCTTATGGCTGCTTGCTCTCGCTTTTCTTCTAGTAGCTCTAAGTTGATTTCTAATGCTTCATCGTTTTTGGCCACGTCTACTTCTGCTGTCCTGAATGTGGGCATTCCGATCTCCGCTGGGATGACAACCTCTGTTCCATAAGTCAGTGAGAACGGAGTGTCTCCGTTACTGGATTTGACCATGGTTCGGTGTGCCCAAAGGACGTGAGAGATTTCTTCCATCCAGTTCTTGTTGTCTTTTCCCAACCTTGCTTTTATTCCCTCCCCCAAACTCCGGTTTGCTCTTTCTACCAGCCCATTTGTCTAGGGGTGTTTACGGAGGCAAAATGCTGTTGAATGCATAATTTTTCACACCAGTCTTTGAATGGGTTGTCTCGGAATTGCTTCCCATTGCCTGATATGATTTCTCCCGGAAGACCGAACCTACACACGATGTTTTCCCATACAAACTTTTTTACTTGGTTTCCTGTGATAGTTGCTACTGGTTTTGCTTCTATCCATTTGGTAAAGTAATCCATGGCCACTATTAGGAATTTGACTTTCCCAGGACCTTCCAGGAAAGGTCCAGCTATGTCGATACCCCATTTGTAAAATGGCCACGGAGATGTGATTGGATTCAAATTTTCCTGCGGATTTCTTGGGACAGGTTTGTGCACTTGGCATTCCTGGCATGCTTTTATAAGTGCCCTTGCATCCTTATGCATTATCGGCCAGTAATATCCAATCCTTAGGGCTTTGGTAACGATGGATCGTATGCCCGCATGTATGCTACATGAGCCCTCATGTATTTCTCGTAAAACATAGTTTGCTTGTGAAGGTCCCACACATCGAAGCCATGGGCCTAGAAAGGATTTTTGTACAGTGTTCCGTTGATGATTGCGAAACGCTATGACTTACGCTTTATTGCTCTTGCCTTTTTCCTTTCTGCTGGTAAAGTTTCATCCGTGAGATATTCGTGAATCGTGGTCATGCAGGACTCCCCTTCTTCTTCCACCACGGCGAACACCTCACTTTTGTTCACTGATTTTTCCTTCAATTCTTATACTAATACTTGTTTGCTGAGATGTGCGAAGCTGGTAGATGCTATTTTGCTTAGTGCGTCTACTTTTTTGTTCTTGCTTCTTGGAACTTGCTTTATTGAAAACACCTAGAAGGTATTGGCCAGTGCTTTTACCTTCTCTAAGTATTTGATCATGTCTGTTTCTTTTGCTATGTAAGTCCCATTCACTTGGTTTGCTACCAGTTTTGAGTCTACATTTACTTGGAGGCTCTGGACGCCTATTCTTTCCGCTATCCGCAATCCTGCTATCAAGGCTTCATATTCTGCTTCATTGTTGGTTGCTTCAAACTGTTAAAGCATATGTGAACTCTACCCCTTCCGGATCCGTGAGTATCACTCCTGCTCCGCACCCGTCAACGCAAGATGATCCGTCCGTAAACAAGGTCCACTGTGCCGGGAGCGATTCTTCTTCCTTTGCGGAATCATCCTGACCTTCTTCTTCTGGTCTTTCTATGATAAAATCAGCTAGCACTTGTCCTTTAACGGATACTCTTGATCTATATTGTATACCAAACTCCCCTAGTTGTATGCTCCACTTTTGCATCCTACCAGCGACTTCTGGGTTTGATAGTATGTTTTTGATGGGTTGATCTGTTATTACTATGATTGGATGAGCTTGGAAGTATCTTCTTAGCCTTTTGCTCGCATGTACTAATGCTAGCACCACTTTTTCCATGGGGTGTAGTTTACTTCTGGGCCCCTTAGAGCCCGACTGACAAAGTAGATTGGCATTTGCCTGGCTTCCCTTTCCGTCATTAGTACAGTGTTAACCGCTTCCTTAGATGCTGCCAGGTAGATGATGAGTTCCTCCTATTCTTCCAGAGCGGTAAGCATGGGTAACTTTGCTATGTGCTCCTTCATCTGTCTAAATGCAGCTTCCGCTTCCCCTGTCCATAGAAAGTCACTCTTCCTTGTGCATTTTTTCAAAGTTTTGAAAAATGGTAATGATTTCTTTGCTGACTTTGCTAAAAACATGTTTAAGCTTGCCAACTTCCCATTTAATTTCTGCACGTCTTTCAAGCATTTTGGTGATTGAAGGCTTAATACGGCATCTACCTTGTCTGGGCATATCTTAATGCCTTTAGTATTAACCTGGTATCCTAAGAACATTCCTTCTTCAACTCCAAAGGTGCACTTCTTTAGGTTCAGCTTCATGTTGATTTTTCTAAGCGTCTTGAATGTTTCTTCTATGTCGCGGACAATTTCATCCTCCGTGCGGCTTTTTATGACCAAATCATCCACATATACCTCAAGGTTTCTACTAATTTGTCCGTAGAATGCCTTGTCCACTAGTCGTTGGTAGGTTGCACCGGCGTTTCTTAGGCCGAAAGGCATTTTTGTATAGCAAAAAATGCCTTGATTTGTAATGATCGCGGTTTTTTCTTCATCCTCTTCTGCCATTTGAATTTGGTGATACCCCTTGTATGCATCCAGGAAACATTTAAAGGGGAATCCGCACAGGGATTCGACATTTCAGTCTATTTCTGGCAGAGGGTAACCGTCATTGGGACATGCTTTGTTGAGGTCTTTGAAATCAACATACATTCTCCAACTGTTGTCACTATTCTTTACCATCACCGGGTTGGAGAGCCAATCATGATAATGAACTTCCCTCATGATCCCATCCGTCACCAGCTTACTAACCTCGTCGTTGATTGCTATGTTTCTTTCTGCGGCTTGGCCCCTTTTCTTTTGTCTAACCGGTTGACAACCTTTCCGTACATTCAGTCTATGTTCCGCTATGTGCCTTAGAACTCCGCTGAAGTAGGTTACATAGCTTTTCTTTGGTTTTCTCCGTAAGGTTGGAACCAATCATCACTGTCTGCTCTGGGTTTTCCGGATTGATTGCCACTTTTACCCTTTCTTCTCTTACTTTGTTGACTGTGATGGGTTGTTCCTCTGGTCCGGAGACCGTCGCACATTCAACTGGGATAATATTACTACTCTTTAGCTTGATTATTCCTCCCGTGACTGGAAATTTTATCATTCCATGCGTTGTTGATGGTACTGCTTGTATCTTTCGTATTTGGGCCTTCCATTGATTCTGTTGTGTGGAGATGTCGATCTTACCACCATGAAATCCATCCATGTCGACGTTGAGTGTTCATCATCTCCTATTTTCACCAAGAGTGTTATCTGTCCCAATTGCCATTTTATTTTGCCGCTGAACCCTATTAATGAGGTAGTAGCTGGGACCATTTGATTCTTTATCTCTGGACGCAGTCTATTAAAACAGTGCTCATAGAGTATTTCAAAAGATGACCCTCCGTCGATACATATGCGGTGCACTTGATGGCCTCCGATCTCCGCTTCTATTATTAGGGGGCCTTCCGTCCCTTCATCGTCCCGCAAATGTAGGAACAACATTTCTGGATTGGGTGAGAAGCTTTGAGTTATCTTTTGTCTTATTTCCTTTTGTCGCGACTGAATCATTAGAATTGCCTGAGGTTTCTCTTTTCCGGAGGTTTCACCTTTCTTTTTCGGCTGGTCTTTTCCGCTGCTTTGCTTCAGTTCCCAAATTATGTGCGACAGCTTCCCCGCTTTGAGCATGTCCTCAATTTGCTTTCTTAGATGGTTGCATTCATTTGTATTATGCCCCACTTCTCCGTGAAACTCGCAAAACTTATTTGCGTTTCGCTTTTCAACCGGAGTTGTCATTGAAGGTGGGGTTTTGAATTTTCCTTTTTTTAAGGCCAGATTTTCCTTCGGGGTTTTCATGAGAAGGGTGAACCTGTCCGGCCTTTTCTCTTGCTTATGTTGGTTGCGGAAGCTTCCCCCTTTTTTTAAAATTCTGCCTATGACCCCCTTCCTAGCTCGTAAAGATCTTGTTAGAGGTTTACCTCGGTTGAAGTTTGAAAAGGATCATTTGTGTTCGGCATGTCAACTTAGAAAGAGCAGGAAAGCTACCCACAAACCCAAGACGATTAACACCATTACGGAAGTTTTACACGCCCTTCACATGGATTTATGTGGACCTCTAAGAGTGTAGAGTATAAATGGGAAGAAATACATTTTGGTAATATTCGATGACTACTCCAGGTTTACATGGGTGAAGTTTTTGAGATCCAAGGATGAGACTCCTACTTTTGTAACCAATCTGTTAAAACAACTTCAAGTCGGTCTCATCAAAACTGTCTGGTTCGTGCGGACTGATAATGGCACCGAATTCGTTAATAAAGATTTGACAGATTTCTATGAAAGCGTTGGCATTACCCACGAGAAGACTGTTCCGGGAACTCCTCAGCAGAACGGCGTTGTTGAACGACGGAATTGCACTCTTGTTGAAGCTGCTCGGACAATACTGATATTCTCCAAGGCTCCCTTGTTTCTTTGGGCAGAAGTTGTGGCTACTGCCTGTTACACCCAAAACCGATCCCTTATACATACTCTTCACAACAAAACCCCATATGAACTAGTGCATGACAAGAAGCCGGATCTCTCTTTCCTACGTATATTTGGGGCTCTCTGCTACCCAATAAATGACAACGAAGATCTTGGCAAATTGAAAGCTAAAGCAGACATTGGGTTCTTTGTTGGTTACGCACCAAACAGGAAGGGTTACAGAATCTACAACAAACGGACCCGTCAAATAATGGAAACTATTCACGTTACATTCGATGAACTGACTGAGCAAACGGCTCCTATTCACTCTAGTTCAGGACCTAATCCTAACCTTTTGACGCCTGGACCTATAAGTTTAGGGCTCGTACCTAATTATGCTCCCGCTATTCTGTATGTACCTCCCACCAATAAAGACTTGGAGTTGCTGTTTCAACCAATGTTTGATGAATATTTTGAGACTCTCACAGGTGATCATCAGATGCCTCATGTCCTTGCAGTTCCACCCCAGGTCATTCCAACCGGTCCATCAGTATCTATATCCTTTGATAACGATGAACCATCAGGAAGCCATTCATCATCATCATCAGCTTATAAATCATCTTTGGTACATTACGGTGTTGCAACTGAGCATTCTTTTGAAGTAAATCCATTTGCTGCAATTGAGCATGAACCATTTGTTAATGTGTTCGCCCCAGACCCAAACTCTGAAGCATCATCTTCTAGGACTCTCACTATTCCTACACCCAACCAATCCACTCAACCTCATGAACATCTACGCAAATGGACCGACTCTCATCCTCTT
>BQNB010004479.1:0-39712 GCA_026074375.1 Tanacetum coccineum | reverse complement strand
ATTTTTATTAAAATAGTTTAATATTTTTAATAATTAATTTTCATTAAAAGTGTTTTTAATTCATAAAAAATAGAAAAATAATCAAAAAAAATAAATTTCTTTTTTCAAAATTGTTCTTTTATCATATTTTAGGCTTAGGTTTAAAATTTACTTTCGTAGGGTTAATATTTTGTAATTTCACTTTTTAAACAACGGGATTTCGTTCCCGTTTTCGTTTTCTTCGTTTTTAAGCTTTAATCACCATCGTTTTAGAATTTCCTTAGCTTTTATTTATTATCTAGTTAATTCGGATTAGAAAAAGTTTAGAAAATCATTTAGGGTTTAATTTTAGTGTACTTGCTTATTTGTCGCGTTTTATTAAATTCTCGTTAATGTTTTTTTTCGTAGTTAGTTTTAATCATACCTTTATTTGCTCACTATTAGGATTTTAGAAAACAACCATCTTCGAACCAATTCAAGTCATTGTCCAAATAACAAATGAGGTCTCAATTTCATAAGTCTTTGGGAAAACGACCCGGTAATCACTTATCGGTTTACCGGTTAAACGTGGGATATTTTTGTGTAAATTTTTATTTTAAATCTTTGTCCTCAAGGATTTTTAGTAAATTTCTTTGCACTTTGATATAATACGTATATATACTTGAAACAACATCAAAGTTGTTATGTCATATTAAGAAAGTCCTTGTTTAAGAATGTCTTCGCATTCAATGCGTTTGACTATTTGTTTTGGAAAGTCATAATAGCCATAATAGGCCCATGGTTAAGACCCGAGGACAACAAGTCAGAAGATGATTAGCATCTTCGGGAGCATTGGAACAAAAAGGGCATAGAACTGACCCGACGTTCAACCCTCTATTATCAAGATTTACAAGAAGAGGCAACCGATCATTAAACGCACGCCAAGCAAAAATATTTATTTAGTATATAGTTTAATTATAACTTTTTAAATCCTTATCATAATTTTTTATTCAAATTTTCAGCTATGATTTTTAATGCTAGCGAATATTTTTTTTTTGAAAACGTTCTTTTTTCAACACTTCATAAAGTACCATTTAATACCATTGAGCATTTAAAACATGTTTTACACACTATGATTACAATTACAACTATAACTACGTTAACAAAGTTTTTATAAAGAAAAGACATCACAACTACCGAGGTCCGGACCGAATGTGTTCGATCAGTCTGTTACAAGAAAAAATAATGGTCGGTTGTACGTAAAACCGAACCGAATCAAACTGAACCGAAAACTAAACATGAAGTAAAGTGTGAACTGAGGACCGAACCCAAATAAATTGAGACAGGTTTCTCGATTCAGTCCGGTCCAATACGTGTGGCTCTAAAAAAAATTGATGATTCCTATATTTGCCAAACACGAGCCTGAGTCATAATTGAAACAGGTAGCACGTTACATTTTGTACTCCCGTGTGACAGCTAAAAAGAAAAGAAAACCCTCCAATTGAAGTCATGATTATCAACAAATTAGTTATAATTTGATCCCAATATTCAAACTTAAATTCAATAAAAATAAATAAAGAGTTGGGGGTTTATTTGGGGGGAGAGATCAGATGACGGAAGTAGTGGTACACGTGTATGATGTAACAAACAGTGGTTCAGATAATACCAACAACACTATCCTTCAGATCAACCGTTTTTTCAAAGATGGTATTGGTCTTGGTGGCATCTTTCATTCCGCCGTTCAGGTCACTACTTTTTCTTCATTTCTATTTTTAGATATCTTTTTTTTAGTGAGTATATATGGAAAGTTTGTTATATTTTCACTTATTATTAATTTGTCTAAGATTTGGGGGTGTTTCTTTCGGCTTATGGCTTATTTCTTGGGTTTCCGACTCGACATTGCGACCCAACTAATCCCTGGGAAGGATAGGCCGGATCCCCAAATGCACACACCTAGTGAGGTTTGAACCCTTGACCTCTTGTTTGAAAGCCAAACACCTTACCATTTGGTGATGGTTATACTACCTTAAAGGCGGCCGAAGATTATGTAAAACCCTGGCTGTAGTTGGCTTATGGCTTATTTGGTTTCATAAGCTCACTTTTTGTGGCTTCTTTTGAAACTTTTAGGCTCATATTATGTCATAATAAGCTTTATATAAGCCGAAAAACTTCCAAAATAAGCCACAAAAAATGAGCTTATGAAATATGCCCAAAACCAAATAAGCCATAAGCCGACTATATAAGCCAAAACAAACACCCGATTGATGGTGCTTTTGATAACTCCAGGGAATAGCAATGTGTGTTAAGAGTTAAGGAAATAGAGTACCTTGTATCGTTTTACATTGACAAAGTACTTTGTGATTTTGATGGAGTGGGCCTAAATTGTGGAGTATGTGCTTTGATTCACTATAGGAGCTTCCAGCATTGGTAGATAGATATGATGACATATTATAATAGTCTAAGTTAAGAATCTTAGTAGAATGCTGCTAAAATACTGATGATCAAAGTGAATTCATTAGGAGACAACTTTGTGGGAGTGAGCTTCGGGAGATGCAATGAGAATTGAAATTGTTTGATAATTAGTTTGAATGTGCGGAGCATTTAAATTTAGTTGCTAGAAGTTTCACAGCAAATGGGAATGCTGCCTTTGTTTTCGTTTTGCACTTGAGTGTACATATTTAGGTCCGGTCTTCGGTCCACCATTTGCTCATATTCGGTCCGGTCTGGTTCGGTCGTACGCAAAACTGGCTATTATGCGTTTTTGGACCGGACCGACCCGGACAAGCACTTGGATCCGGTCCGGTCTTCGGACCGTGATCAACCCTAGGTTGGATGGTATAAGTTTTGACTGATGATGCTTTTGGCGATTATTGTTCTAAGAGTGTTTAGTTAGGTTATTTTGGTCATGATATTTTCTCTATTTTAAAATGTGTGTTAAGATTTAACTTGTGTAAATATAGAAATGTGTAGTTATGAGTGGCGTATTTGAGTACCTTGTGTCATTTTAAACTGTATATGTACTTTGTGGAATCTATGAATTTGATGGAGTGGGCCTAAACTATGGAATATATGCTTCGTTTGTATAAGTTGTTATTGGAAGCTTCGAGTTTTGGTAGATAGATATGACATATTGTGTTCTAAGTTAAGTTTGTAGAATGCTTAGTCTTAAGAATCGGGAGTTTGAGATTGCAGATTGCTGCTAAAACTCTGAGCATTACGACTCAGGAGATAACTTTGTAGGCGTGAGAACATGTTGCTTGGGGAGATGCAACGACTAGTGAATTTGTTTGATAGTTAGTTTGAAGTTACTGAGCCTTTTTGATTAGTTGCCAGAGTAAAACAGAAGTTCCACAGCGAAGGACAGTGCTGCCTTTGTTTTCTTTTCACACACTTTGTTGGTGAGCCGTGTTTATGTGGCTGCAGGTGGGGGGTGTGGGGTTCGAAATGTGATTTGAGAATGACTGAATGGGTTTAATTTAACAGACATACTCAAGAATCTATCTGGGCAGCCATATGGAGCTAGTTCTGCTTCAATTAGACTAACTTTATACAGTTTAAATATATTCCTCATTCGGCCAATAACTTGCTATGAAACGATCTCCTTTGCATTAATTTTGACTGTAATTACAAAATAGGAGTTCAGGACCTACCTTGAATTAATCTATATGCTATGGCTTAGTTTTTCTGGAAAGACAACCATATGTTGTCCGTTTTATTTCTCTGCTCAATATTGTTCAAACCTTGAGTTAATCCATATGCTTTGACTAGCTGCGAGTGTTCTTTGAAGAGGTTTCTTTGTCTTCACCTTTAAGCTCTAGGACTGATCTTTGCATTGGTCATTCATAATGTCTTTCTCCCCATAATGTCTTGTGGTGCTTGTAATTAATTGGTCTGTTATGACAGGTTTACGGAGAGGATGAGTGGTCATTTGGGTTTTGTGAGCAAGGCTCCGGAGTTTTCAGTTGCCCTGCTAAAAAGAACCCAATGTACACATATCGTGAATGCATTGTCCTTGGCAAAACAAGCTTATCCAAATCTAAGGTCAACCAGATCCTGAGGGAACTTAGCAGAGAGTGGCCTGGAAGCTCTTACGACTTGCTTGCAAAAAACTGCAATCACTTCTGCAATGATTTCTGTGAAAGTCTTGGTGTCCCTAAACTTCCAGGTTGGTTTATCACTTACTTTTAAACTTGTTTCATCATAAAAATAAAAAATAATAATAATTATATTACGTAATAATAAAGCTTTAGGTAATGTTCCACATCATAGTTTTTTTTGTTGTGCTTGTATAATCTGTGGTTATCATCTTTGCCAATGTAAAGCATAAACTATGTATCTTTAGTTTAACTTTTTCATAAACCACATTAACTTTCAATTGGAGTTTGTAGTGCTTTTTAGCATGTTTTAGATGATTTAGTATTGGTATTAAGTTTTAAATGGGCTTTTCAGATTGTTGCATATAGTTATCTTCTGGAATTTGGATTTGAGAAGACCTTAAATAGGTATTTCAGCTTCTTGCACTTGTAAAATCATTCTGAAATACTATTTTTACAGGTTGGGTGAACAGGTTTGCTAATGCTGGTGACACTGCTGTAGAAATAGCAGAAACCACAGCTGTTCGGGTGAGCATCAGTTCTGTACTGTGTTTTCTCTTTTGTGTTTGTGTGTTTCATTGCTATAGTATCAGCAATTGGTAGAAAAATAGTTGGGTTGGGTAACGGGTCAAAATATGGACTCGTTGACCCCAGTGGCGGAGCCAGAAAATTAAGTTGTGGGGGGCAAAAAAAAATAAAAAATTACCACACGATGATCCCATTTTCTTAATGTCACTAAAAACAAATCGGTTGGGTTCAATTCAACAATTAAAAATACCTCGTTTTACGATATCGATATTAATATGAGTTGTTCGTGCTCAATTTTCACATGTACACAAATTGTGTACTTCTTGCTAACTAATAGAATTAAGATCCGCTGTTCAAAAAAAAAACTAATAGAATTAAGTATTAACAATTTAATATATTATCCTACACATATGGCTCCGCCCCTGGTTGACCCGCCAAAACTTTTGATGTTCATATAATTCGATCCCCGACAACAGTTAATATATCATGAATCACAAAAACTATTATATCCATTCTATTTGATACCATGGTTTAGGAGATTGTAAATAAACTTTTTGATCGTTTCCCTTTTTAGCCATGTTCTTAAATTTACCAACTTGACTCGTTATCAACAAGATATATATCAAATTCATCAATTTCCATATAAATGGGCTGAAAATCTAACACATTTTCCCTGTTTCTGTTGATAAATATAGTTCAGACAAGCTAAAACGGAGATTGTGACAGCAAGCAAAGTGGCATATCGATTTCTTGCTGGCATCACTTCAAATAATAACAACGCATCGTCTCCAGATTCCCCTGGTGGTGCAAACAGAAACAACCCTAAATTCCAGCAACCCACTTGGTTTAAGAATCTTGTAGCTGCAGGAGCAAAACCATCGACTAGTACCACACTTGATAATGGACAAGGGCAAGTGGTACACCCTCAGAAACCACTACAGCAAAGACAAGATTCGGAAGCAGCGACCCTGCGGTCATATGAGATGTAGAACATTTGTTGCTTCTTGTTTGTGTACTAGTTTTATGGGTTTATGTATGGATTTGTAACTGATTTTTCCATTCATGCACAAAGTTTGTTTGTACCGGATGGTATATTTCATCATCCTCTTGTCTCCTTTCTTGGTATAACTAAAACTCCCAAATTTGCCATTTTATCAAATGTACATATATATTGGTTTTCGATGTGATTGATTAAAGGTAGCATATGATGAAAGCACAAACCACCTATGATCATTCTCAGAAGCTACACATGGATTGTGCAAGACGAGCAGTAATCCGTCTCTGACAAATAAAACATATGGAAATGACTATATGGGCATAATTCCACAAGAAACTGTTTGCCATATGTACTAGTTTACACAACTAGCCACAAGTCTGCAAGTCACAATCAAACAAATTCAAAGACCTGCACTAACCAAGACGATCCGCACAAGTGCACTACCAACAGTAGCATGATAGTAATAAGAGCAATAACATTACTAAATAACTTTTGGCTGTTATTTAAAATTATTAACGACACTTCCAGTATATGACTTCAATAAAGAACAATGATTTCAAGAAGAAACAAGATCAAAAGAACACAAAGCGCCCCAAACACTCGAACACAAGGTTTTAGAGAAGGATTTCACCAGGTTCTCTGTAAATACAAACAAAATAAGTCATCATCGGATCAAACGTAACACTTGAAGGAAGCATTCAACCTCTGAGCATTCTATTAAAAACAAAGGCATTGACACCATCATCTGCAATTTGGAGCGAAGAAATAGCCTCAGCAGCTTCCCAATCTCTCTCCACAACATACGGTGCCTGAACATACCTGTCATCAGTCATCCCATATCCATTCCACTGGTATCCGGATCCTCCACATCCATCAGAAACCCAACCCATATCTCCATTTGGACTTCCAGAGTGAGGAGTGACAGTAGCTGTCGTTCTAGCTTGACTGTCACCCACAAAGAGCTCAAAATTACCGGCACAGTATCCCCACGGATACCATTCTTCATCCTTATGCATCATGGCTCGAACACATGATTTGTCTGATTCTTCACCAATTAGGACTTGCAAAGCAACAGCTTCAGCTATTGCAGCACACTCTTCATCCAGCCTTTGTTGCTCTTCTTTCTTCTTCTGGTTCTTCTTCTCGAGTTCAGAAATAATGGCTGCTGATGCCGCAAGGGCTTTCTCTAACCGTCGCTTTTTCTTCTCAGCCTGTTTGATACGATCCAATTCGTCCTTCACTTGCTTCTTCTTAACTTTCCTAACACCAGGCGGCACTTTACCACACTCCATATTTGTAATCTTAATTCTATATATAAAAGCTAAAACTTTCTTAATTACTCAAATCTTAAAACTGTTTCTTTCTAAAAAGTATAAATCATCGCTATGATTGTCTTTTTTAATTTTTTTTTTCTTTGTTTCTTTTGCTATCTATGAATACTATGAACTGAAAAACTAATTAAAAGTAACGGTCACTCTTTTTTGCTACACCCACTCAGGTCTGAACGAATATCTTATTTTACGCATAATACATTCCCAAACGGATAGAACTGGAGAGAGCGTAAGAGAACGTTGAGAAGCCAATAAACCACCCCTCCGCACCATTCTTTCTCCGCAGCCTTTGTGTCGCGCAAAATCAAATAGATAAGCAATCAAATAACGCAATTTACCGTTGTCCGTACTCACATGGCACGCGCTACCTGCATAAAAATTAAATCAACGCCTTAAGAAAGGAAACAGCCTCATTCTACAAATACAAGCTACGTACGATTGATAAGAGTAACACATTCAAGAGCATACACGTACATGTACATATGGTATATAACACATTCTAAAAGGTTTTCCATCAAAAGTGATCACGATTATAGCTTCTACAATTGCATTACATAACACTGAAGGTAAAGATAAACGTAAACAAATACCTAAATGCTTCTGATCTTAATCAATCGATTACAGTTATAAGATAACACTTATACTATAAGGCTATACAAGTCCAACGCCAAAGTTCGTAACTTTTACATTTATCTTAACAAATAAGTCCAACCCAGTCAATGCAACTAGTAACGACAAACCACAACTCCCCATATCGAAACACGAACACATAACCGACAAACTACAAATCCAAAGCTATATCAATTATCACTTAAAATCCTTCAACTTGGTACTCCATACACAATTTTCAATTGTACATATGGTAAATAACTTCCGGCAAAAGCGAGCACAATTATAACTCGCGTCCAAACAAGTATTTACGTAAGAAAAATACGTACGAAATTGCAGTGATTGTCAAGATAATGTAAAAAACACCTAAATGCTTCTAATAATTGATTACAGTTAAAAGCAAGTACGCATCTGTTACATTTATCTCAACCAACGCTTTAATGCGACAAGTAACCACAAACCAGATTCGATCATTAACTATTATCTATATATTGAAGTCACGATTATAAGTCCGCAACACTTTAATGCGACGAACGACCCCCCCCCCCCCCCCCCCCCCCCCCTCTTCCTCCTCTCTTATAGAAAGTCACTCCCCGTATAGAAACACGAACAGCGAGTAACGGCAAACTGAAAATCCAAAGCTTATGGTGCGTTTATCCGAATGGAAACACCCTTGTTTTCGACAAAGTGTTTTGTACAAAACAAGGAAAATAGAGATTGAGTTCAAATCGAATGTTTCCCGTCAAATTCTCTACAAAACACATTATTTTTTTGTTTTCCTCGTAATCCCCGCTGTTTTCTCGAGAATATAAAACAATATCATATGAACGCGTTTTCTATGTTTTGTGAAAAATTAAATCCACTCCTTTTTTATAAAAATCTGAAAATTAGGGGGTGTTTGTTTCGGCTTATATGTGGGCTTATGAGCTTATTTCATTTCGGCTTATATAATACAAGCCCCAATTTTCTGACTTATATTGAGACTTATGGGCTTATATAAGTTTATCATAGCCCACAAGTCTCAAAATAAGCCGGAAAATTGGGGTTTATGAAATATAAGCCGAAATAATATAAGCTCATAAGCCCACATATAAGCCGAAACAAACACCCCTTTAGTATCAGTTAAAATCCTCAGACCATACACAATTCTGAAATATCTGATTACTGAAACACTAATCAATAAACAAAATTACAAACAGTGATAAAACAAAAGGATCTGTTAAATCAAATACACTAGGTAATGAATCAAGCCCTAATTAAATGAGATCAGACAAAATTGAGACAATTAAACACGTAATTGAGATGATCTAATCAAAAGGCACAATTCAATTTTAAAAAAAAAATACCTGTAACTGAAATTGAGATTGGGGTTGTTTGGATCTGAAGATAAAAACTAAGAAAGAAAAAGAAGAGAGTTAGTTGAGTAGATGAAGATTACGATGGATTTTATATAAAATTAATGAAAACGATCACATGAATGAAAGAAAGAAAGATGAATGAGCGTGGGTAAAACAAGCGTTAAGATCACGTCGTTAAAAAGTCAACTTTTTTTTTAACTATTTCACTTCAACCTTTCCTTAAAACTTAAAACATTGATTTGCACACTCCTAAATTTGATTTGCACACTCAATGTATAAACAAATAAAACACAATCTTAAAGACTGTACAAGTATATAGTGCAGTGTCCCAATCAAATCTCAATGTGTGCAAATCAATTCCCTTCCTTAAATCATAAGGGGTGTTTGTTTCTGTTAATATGCGGACTTATAAGCTTATTTGATTTCAGCTTATATAGTATAAGTTTTGATTTTTTTTTGTTTATTTTGAGGCTTGTGAGTTTATTAATGAACTTATATAAGTCCATAAGTCTTGATATAAGCCGGGAAATTGAGGCTTATGTTATATAAGCCGAAATCATATAAGCTCATAAGCCCACATATAAGCCGAAACAAACACCCGTTAGTCTAAAACTAAACTAGGCGAGTCTTCGTGAATATCAGCGAAATTTTATATCAGCACAGAGTTTAAGTGATAGTTTTTTTTAAACCGTGTATGCATATTTGTTTTTTAATCCGTATATGTATATTTGTTTCTGGTTTTTATTTTCTATTTTTATTTTAAAAGGTTGTTAAGGTATGTTTTGATATGTTTTAATTTGTTACTTTCTATTTTTAATTTTTATGTTTTCAAGATGAATGAATAAGGATACACTATTTATACATGGGTTTTTTTTAACTGTGTCATAGTGTCACATGATAAAAAAGTAGAGCCTCATAGAAAAATACAAAAAAGTATTCATGAACCCACAAAATTCGTGAGCCTCTAAGACTATGTTTATTGGTGATTCTCATCCAACCGGTTGGAGGTACAAAACACATATTAAATTAGAAAAAATACATAAGCAACCCAATCCTCCTACCGATCAGTTCACTCGGTGATCTTAAAATATCAAGACAAACCTCGCCACATGACACAATATTAATAGTCACCCATATTTGTGTTTACTTGAATGAATTTTGCATGTAATAACGACCATTACCAAAAACAAATCAAAATGGAAAAGAACTATAAAAAATCTCAGATTTCTCTGTTAATACTCAAAAACATGTTCTTAAAACACAAGTATTAGAGAAATTCATCATCAATCTTTAAGCTAAAAACGAAATTAAACCTTTGACCTTATACAAGATCTTCAAGCAAAAAGGATTCTTGTGTTCATCGTGGGTTTGTCATGGTTCCCTTTGATTAAAATGAAATGGGGTTTTGTTTGTGGGTTTCGTTGTGGTTTTTATAAGAATCATTAGATCTTTCTTGTTGCGTATAGTGATAAAGAAATTGGGGTTTTGTTTGTGGCTGCATACATATGAGAGAAATTAGGGCAATGGTTTTAGGGTTATGTGGTGTTGATGTGGTGGGCTGAACATGATTATCAAAATTAAGTTAATTGGGCCTCAACACATAATATGTTATACAAAGATTAGATCAGACTTCTAAATTAGAATTTTATTTAATATATAATTTATGTGAAATTTAAAGTAATTTAATTAAATAAAAAAAATTATATGTTAGGTTGGGTTGTTGATAAATGATAAAAAATTGATATTAGTTGTATGTATAGATTGTGTAGGTGGAAGAGTAAGAAAATAATATTTTAATGAAAGATTGGGTTGAGGGAGTTTGAGAATAAACATAGTCTAAGTACTTTTTTGTGAGTCTCTGAGCATTTTTTTGTACTTTTCTGTCTTAGATAAAGTTTTACAAAATAAAAATGATTTGTATGCTTAAAGCTATATTTAAAATTAGACTTAAAGATGCGATTGATGTGTTTAAGAAACTATACGAGTACCCGTGCATAGCAACCGGATTTTATAGCGGCAAATAGTTATAGTGATATTTTGGTTACACAATACACTTAACGGAAATATAATTATAACTATATGCCGCTATAAAACCTCATTGCTATGCACGGATACTCGTCTAGTATTAATAAATCGTGTTTCAATTTCATGTATTCTCCAGTCAACTTTTACATTAATGTATTCCGTTTGCTTAAATCGTGTATTTTTTAAATAAATTTTAAGTTTTCAAAAAAATAAGATACACTCATTATATGTAGTATAGATTAGTCAATGAGAAATGATAAAAAAAAGTGTATCACATTTATTAAAAGATGAATGATACAGGTCTTTTGTTATGTCTCGATGTTATGCATATACATCATAGCTTACTTCAAAATGGTAGCTTGTTTTGTGCAGTGAAAAATGATATATAACGGATCAATTTTTTCACATTATTTGTGTCTCTATTATATATAATGCAAATTAAATTTTTTAAAAGCAAGTAATATTTAATTCATAAAATACCTTTTTTTTAAACTAATCTTTTAATCTTTTGTTTCTTTTCATAAGATAAAAATATATTTTAAAATGTTTTCCTTGTTTTGTACAATGTTGTTGTCATTCTTTAAGGATGATAAAGACTTGTTAACGTCACTTACACGAAACATTTAATCACAATATCTATACGAGTACACACCTAGTGTTATTTACAAAGAGTGAGTTGTTCTGATTTAAATCTATGTAGTTTTACGAGGTTAATCTCAAAACCGTTTTCGACCTTTCCATGGACATCTTCAAATATACAAATCTAGTAGGTTTTAAACTCCTAACATTTTGCGAGGAAATCAAATATTTTATCACTAGGTCATTTGATGATGATCTCATAAAGAATAGATAAATGAGGCTTTTCAAGTTAAAATTATTAATTAAAACGAGTTTTTTATTCATTTGTACTCGATTTAATTGAGGTTAACCGTAATTTAGAAGAAAAAAAAACCCGTCATCCCAAAATATGTAACTAGTGAGTTACAAACATCGATGACCCAATTGATTTTTGATTTTTAGGAACAAATCTTTTGTAGGTGCAAAATAAAATTAATCTTAGATTTTGAAGGGGACTTTATATATAGACATATGGAAGATCGGCGTCGATCCTAACACCGATTTAAGAAGAGTAAATCGACCACCAATAGATAACGTTTTTAACTTCCAATTCGACAAACGGGACTTGATTTTAACAATGACCTCTTTCCAAGCGTGCACCTCTAGACATATTTCACCAACGTCGTACACATAAATAAGAGAAAGAGAGTATTAGAGAACAAGGCAACCCAAGGGTTAGAAGCCCGCACTCTTAATTCTGTCAGTGTCCACGTAATACCAGAATCTAGCTTTATTTGCAACAAATTACAATATCATATGAACGCGTTTTCTATGTTTTGTGAAAAATTAAATCCACTCCTTTTTTATAAAAATCTGAAAATTAGGGGGTGTTTGTTTCGGCTTATATGTGGGCTTATGAGCTTATTTCATTTCGGCTTATATAATATAAGCCCCAATTTTCTGACTTATATTGAGACTTATGGGCTTATATAAGTTTATCATAGCCCACAAGTCTCAAAATAAGCCGGAAAATTGGGGTTTATGAAATATAAGCCGAAATAATATAAGCTCATAAGCCCACATATAAGCCGAAACAAACACCCCCTTAGCATCAGTTAAAATCCTCAGACCATACACAATTCAGAAATATCTGATTACTGAAACACTAATCAATAAACAAAATTACAAACAGTGATAAAACACAAGGATCTGTTAAATCAAATACACTAGGTAATGAATCAAGCCCTAATTAAATGAGATCAGACAAAATTGAGACAATTAAACACGTAATTGAGATGATCTAATCAAAAGGCACAATTCAATTTAAAAAAAATAATAATACCTGTAACTGAAATTGAGATTGGGGTTGTTTGGATCTGAAGATAAAAACTAAGAAAGAAAAAGAAAGAGTTGGTTAAGTAGATGAAGATTACGATGGATTTTATATAAAATTATTATTTAATTAATGAAAACGATCACATGAATGAAAGAAAGAAAGATGAATGAGCGTGGGTAGTTCTTTTATAAAAAGGGTAAAACAAGCGTTAAGATCACGTCGTTAAAAAGTCAACTTTTTTTAACTATTTCACTTCAACCTTTCGTTAAACTGGAATGATTTGCACACTCCTAAATTTGATTCGGTCAATGCAGAAACAAATAAAGCACAATCTTAGAGACTGTACAAGTATATAGTGCACAGATTGGAGTGTCTCAATCAAATCTCAATGTGTGCAAATCAATTCTCTTCCTTAAATCATAAAGGGTGTTTGTTTCTGTTAATACGTGGACTTATAAACTTATTTGATTTCAGCTTATATAGCATAAGTTTTGATTTTTTTGTTTATTTTGAGGCTTGTGAGTTTATATAAGTTTATTATGATATAATAAACTTATATAAGTCCGTAAGTCTTGATATAAGCCAGGAAATTGAGGCTTATGTTATATAAGCCGAAATCATATAAGCACATAAGCCCACATATAAGCCGAAACAAACACCCCTTAGTCTAAAGCTAAACTAGGCGAGTCTTCGTGAATATCAACGGAATTTTATATCAGCACAAAGTTTAAGTGATAGTTTTTTTTAAACCGTGTATGCATATTTGTTTTTAATCCGTATATGTATATTTGTTTTTGGTTTTTATTTTAAAAGGTTGTTAACGTATGTTTTGATAAGTTTTAATTTGTTACTTTCTATTTTTAATTTTTATGTTTTCAAGATGAATGAATAAGGATACACCATTTATACATGGATTTTTTTAAATTGTGTCATAGTGGCACATGATAAAAAAGCAGAGACTCATAGAAAAATACAAAAAAGTATTCATGAATCCACAAAATTCGTGAGCCTCTAAGACTATGTTTATTGGTGATTCTCATCTAACCGGTTGGAGGTACAAAACACATATTAAATTAGAAAAAATACATAAGCAACCCAATCCTCTTACCGATCAGTTCACTCGGTGATCTTCAAATATCAAGACCAACCTCGCCACATGACACAATATTAATAGTCACCCATATTTTTATTTACTTGAATGAATTTTGCATGTAATAACGACCATTACCAAAAACAAATCAAAATGGAAAAGAACTATCAAAAATCTCAGATTTCTCTGTTAATACTTAAAAACGTGTTCTTAAAACAAGTATTAGAGAAATTCATCATCAATCTTTAAGCTAAAAACGAAATTAACACAACCTACCTTTGACCTTATACAAGATCTTCAAGCAAAAAGGATTCTTGTGTTCATCGTGGGTTTGTCATGGTTCCCTTTGATTAAAATGAAATGGGGTTTTGTTTGTGGGTTTCGTTGTGGTTTTTATAAGAATCATTAGATCTTTCTTGTTGCGTATAGTGATAAAGAAATGGGGTTTTGTTTGTGGCTGCATACATATGAGAAAAATTAGGGCAATGGTTTTAGGGTTATGTGATAGGTTGAACATGATTATCAAAATTAAGTTAATTGGGCCTCAACACATAATATGTTATATAAAGATTAGATCAGACTTCTAAATTTGAATTTTATTTAATATATAATTTATGTGAAATTTTAAGTAATTTAATTAAATAAAAAAAATTATATGTTAGGTTGGGTTGTTGATAAATGGTAAAAAAATTGATATTAGTTGTATGTATAGATTGTGTAGGTGGAAGAGTAAGAAAATAATATTTTAATGAAAGATTAGGTTGGGAGAGTTTGAGAATAAACATAGTCTAAGTACTTTTTTGTGAGTCTCTGAGCATTTTTTTATACTTTTCTGTCTTAGATAAAGTTTTACAAAATAAAAATGATTTGTATGCTTAAAGCTATATTTAAAATTAGACTTAAAGATGCGATTGATGCGTTTAAGAAACTATACGAGTACCCGTGCATAGCAACCGGATTTTATAGCGGCAAATAGTTATAGTGATATTTTGGTTACACAATACACTTAACGGAAATATGATTATAAGTATATGCCGCTATAAAACCTCATTGCTATGCACGGATACTCGTCTAGTATTAATAAATCGTGTTTCAATTTCATGTATTCTCCAGTCAACTTTTACATTAATGTATTCCGTTTGCTTAAATCGTGTATTTTTTTAAATAAATTTTAAGTTTTCAAAAAAATAAGATACACTCATTATATGTAGTATAGATTAGTCAATGAGAAATGATAAAAAAAAAGTGTATCACATTTATTAAAAGATGAATGATACAGGTCTTTTGTTATGTCTCGATGTTATGCATATACATCATAGCTTACTTCAAAATGGTAGCTTGTTTTGTGCACTGAAAAATGATATATAACGGATCAATTTTTTCACATTATTTGTGTCTATTATATATAATGCGAATTAAATTTTTTAAAAGCAAGTAATATTTAATTCATAAAATACCTTTTTTTTAAACTAATCTTTTAATCTTTTGTTTCTTTTCATAAGATAAAAATGTTTTTTGAATAGTTTTTTAAATTAGTTTTTTAAGTCTTTATCCATATTTCATTCCCAATTTATTAAAGTTGAACTGGTACAATGTTGTTGTCATTCTTTAAGGATGATAAAGACTTGTTAACGTCACTTACACGAAACATTTAATCACAATATCTACACTATAATCATTCACACAAATAAAATCTCTTCTTTATACACGAGTACACACCTAGTGTTATTTACAAAGAGTGAGTTGTTCTGATTTAAATCTATGCAGTTTTACGAGGTTAATCTCAAGACCGTTTTCGACCTTTCCATGGACATCTTCAAATATACAAATCTAGTAGGTTTTAAACTCCTAACATTTTGCGAGGAAATCAAATATTTTATCACTAGGTCATTTGATGGTGATCTCATAAAGAATAGATAAATGAGGCTTTTCAAGTTAAAATTACTAATTAAAACGAGTTTTTTATTCATTTGTACGCGATTTAATTGAGGTTAACCATAATTTAGAAGAAAAAAAAACCTGTCATCCCAAAATATGTAACTAGTGAGTTACAAACATCGATGGCCCAATTGATTTTTGATTTTTAGGAACAAAAAATCTTTTGTAGGTGCAAAAATAAAATTAATCATAGATTTTGACTTTCGTTTTCTACTTGTATAAGTTGGACAAGTTTTTTGAAATAAAGTTGCTACCAAACCAAACAAACATTTTATTTATTCAAATGGGTTTGGTTGTCTCATTCATTATTCATTTGCTTTCTACCAAACAAAACGATATAGTTTTCTATTGGCTAATTTTATACTTGGATATGAATGTTTCCAAAGATTATTAGTTAACAAAATGCATTTCTCTATATCATATCGTAATCAACTAATTGAAAGAAGTCAAATATGTTTTGGTAAGCATACGCGTCAAGAATGGGATAAAGTAACACGTCAGGTACTCTCTTGATGAGTAAGTATGGGTCTATTCGGACCACTCGATTTATACATCCCCAAAATTAAGTGATTTTATAGCAAGAATTATTACTCGAACACTGTGTTCTCGAGTTTTAAACCATAAGAAAAGAAAGTAAAAGAAAAGAAAGGTAAAGGAAAGAAAAATTTAAGTAGTTAGTAAAAATATTTGTGTTCTTGAGTTGAAGGAAAGGAAAGGAAAAAAGTTAATTGAATTACACTTATACCCATGTTTGAGAGATTTCAAGTTAAAAAAAACAAGGATAATTATGTCTTTTAACATGTAAAAGATTACTTTCCTTCCATTTTTGGGAGGAAAGTTTTAGTCAAATATTACACTATTACACATTTTACATTCAAAACGACGTAGCTTTTTACCTATGTGCACTATTCATTTTAAGCACTGTAACACTGCTACAGTGCTGGGCCAAAAAATTTGGCCCGACCCAATTAGTTTTTTTTTTTTTTTAAATTTGTCGGCACAAAATAGGGAGGAAAAAAATGTTATAAAAGTACTGACGCATTCAGATAAAAAAATACCCGCGGTAACATTTCCGAATTGACTTAAACAGTGTCATTTTACACCATGAGACCAAAAAAAAAATTCGCGCACTATTCATTTTAAGCACTGTAGCACTGCTACATTGCTGGGCCAAAAAATTTGGCCCGGCCCAATTAGTTTTTTTTTTTTTAAATTTGTCGGCACAAAATAGGGAGGAAAAAAATGTTATAAAAGTACCGACGCATTCAGATAAAAAAATACCCGCGGTAACATTTCCGAATTGACTTAAACAGTGTCATTTTACACCATGAGACCAAAAAAAAATTTCGCAAAAAAAATAAAATTTTAACGCGACGCAACAACGCGTAAGACCATAAAAAAACTACTAAACACGATACTGAAAAAGTAAACCCGCACTATTAAATATGAGACCGACAAAATAAACTCGCACAAAATTAAAGGAAAAAAAACACTATTCATTTTAAGCACTGTAGCACTGCTACAGTGCTGGGCCAAAAAATTTGGCCCGGACCAATTAGTTTTTTTTTTTTTAAATTGTCGGCACAAAATAGGGAGGAAAAAAATGTTATAAAAGTACCGACGCATTCAGATAAAAAAAATACCCGCGGTAACATTTCCGAATTGACTTAAACAGTGTCATTTTACACCATGAGACCAAAAAAAAATTTCGCAAAAAAAATAAAAAAAATAAAATTTTAACGCGACGCAACAACGCGTAAGACCATAAAAAAACTACTAAACACGATACTGAAAAAGTAAACCCGCACTATTAAATATGAGACCGACAAAATAAACTCGCACAAAATTAAAGGAAAAAAAAAGAATTAATGACACGCAACAACGCACGAAAAATTAACGCCCCGCAGTAACGTGCAAGAAAAATTAAACTTACACTATTAAACATAAAAACAACGCGCGAAAAATTAACGCCCGCAGCAACGCGCGGGTAATCTTGCTTGTTTCCTTTCATTTTCATTGTTTTCTTTTCTTTTCATTTCTTAAAAAAACTAAAGAACACAAATTTACTTAAGTTTTCTTTCTTTTCCTTTTAAAATTGAACTCGAGAACACAGTGTAAGAAAGATACTTTTTCCGGTTAAGAAAACATGATTTTTATTGATCATCATTCAAACACACACTTTTTATTGCATATTCACGGCACTCTAATATTTGTAAGTTGAGTCATGTTAGTTTCCTTGGTTTAACTTTCAATGTGATTTGCCAAAGAAAAAAAAAACAGAAAAAAATATGTCATATAAACAGTCCATAGTTTTTAAACTGATATATATAACAGCACATATAAACGCTACGTTTTGACTAAAAAAAATATTTTGAGTTTGAGGCTACTTTTGTGGACTTCGTTAAAAAAAATACTTTTGTGGACAACTGATAGTTGCAGAACTTCATGCTTTATCACTATATGGGTCTACATATAACAGACTCTACACATTCAATACCAAAAGGCCCACTAAATAAAAGGCCGTATCACTAGACACTAGCCCATCTAGCTCACTAAACAATTAAGAAAAAGGCCAGATTAACATTTACATAATGTGATAAAAAATTTGGAGACAAAAAATTTACATTTGTATCCAAGTATTTGTTGATTATCCAAGTAAGGGGCGCGCTCGCGCTCAATTGTATCCCCCCCCGCAATCCCTAGCCCGCGACCGACCAAAAAAATTGGTGGAAGACATAATAGATTTTCAGAATAATATTACATCATTTTCTCACCATTTTAGCACTAAGATAATGTGATATCTTAAGAAGTAATGAAATCCATACTCTTGACTTGTTGTCTATGTATCAAGTATTGATTCCTGCATCAATACCAAAACTTGTTGATATCATGAACTAAATGAGTCTCTATGTATCGCTGTATGTAAGAACGCGCATTGGTGATAGATTAAAGAAGGAAAACATCACTTACGTCGTCAAGAAGCAAGTCATGTGGTTCGAGCATGTAAATAACATCTCCAATTCTAGGTCTGTTTTCAACATCCGGATCCACACATCGAAGAGCAATCAATATAATCCTCTTAAGCTCTTTTGACGATGGTAGTTCAGGTAGTCTTTGGTCTACTATATCATCGAACTTTTTATCGCTAACCTTTGATTTTAGCCAATCTACCAAGTATTCCTATATGTACAAAAATTTTCCTTAACAAAAAACTTTTACCTTAGAAAAATTCAAACCTAATAATAACAATCAAGAAGAATCTGACCTTTATACCGAATTCAGCATATTCTACAGGGGTTCTTCCCGATATAATCTCCATTATGAGAACCCCAAAGCTATAAATATCGCTCTTCTCGTCCAAACTATGTGTAAGAACATATTCTGGAGCAATATATCTTCAAAAGGATGAATAGCTCAAATGTAAAATTTTGGATTAGAATAGCAATTTGTAAGACGCGTTTATGTAAAAAAAAAAAAAAGTAGCAAGCGTATGATTAAATGAAGTTATAAGGACGACAACTAACCCTGACATTCCAGTTGCAATGGATTGATTTCGGCCTAGGAGCTTTGTCATACCAATATTTGATATCCTTGGATTCCATTTGTGATCGAGAAGTATGCTACTAGACTTTAAATGTTGATGTATAACAATGGGTTCACTATCCTCGTGTAAGTAGACCAATCTACAAGGGATCAATAATTATTAGCGTAAAATCTGATTCATCTACAGCGGTTTAAAGAAATAAAACGATTACCCTTTTGTGATTCCAAGTATAATGCTCATCCGGATGTCCCATGTTAGAGGACTAACTTTTGCTATGCATCCATGGAGCCATTGGTGTAGATTGCCATTGTTGACGTACTCGTACACAAGCATCCTACAATTCAAGACATGATAAGTCCGAGTAAATTACAAATCTTGTTGCTTTTCTAAATGAATTACTGGTATAAGTATGCATATAGTTAGCATTTTCCTTAAAATAAGATTGGAAATTAGTAAAGCATCACCTTTTGGCTCCTTCAATGGAGTATCCAAGTAATTTTACCAAATTCTTGTGTCTAATGCACCAAATGGCTTCAACTTCTTCAATAAACTCGCCAACATTCGCACTACAAAACACCTTTCATTAAGCTTGTCTCGTACGATTATATTCGCAATAACAACTTAAGGTAAATAACTTAGGAGATTTTGTTATACCAATAAACATAGCAAAAAAGATAAGATATTAGAAGATGCAAAAAAATATAGTCATATAAATTCAAACCTGTTGGTTAGTAATTCCTTAACAGCAACCCTTCTACCATCTAACAAAATACCGCGATAAACCACACCATACTCTCCCCTCGCAACGACACTCCCAACACTAAATCCGTCCGTCGCTACATCAATTTCCCTTGCACTATAACTCTTGCACAACCTTGCACTACCAAACACCACAGTTTCCATATCGACCACATGAACACCACTTTGCGACCAATTACTACGACTCGAGTAAGCCAATTGTTGGTCCTCCCAGCCTCTTCGGGACAGCGAACATCTAGTAATAAGCTTTTTCTTGCGACGACGAGGACGGCGGAAATAGTAGGAGCAAAAAGAAGCGAAGAGGAGAATCATGATGAGTATACCTATGAAGATTATGATTGTGATCCATAGTTTGAGACCAAAGAATTGTGTTGGTTTTGAGAGTTTGTTAGTAAAGGATGATACATTGATCGACATTTGTTGAGTTAAGGTTTATGTAACTGTGTTGAATATGATACATTGGTTTGGATTGTGTTGCATGGTGGTAACTGTTTTTATTTGAAATTTTGATTATTTGATGTAACTAACTTGCCACCATACGTGACGAGGAACCAGGGATATTCTATTAATCTACAAAAATCAATATTAGTTTTTTTTCCACATATATCAAACTTTATATATTAACCACAAAATCATGAAGTTTCAATATGTTTTATTGTTAAGAAAAAGGCAAATGGCACAAAAAAATTACCTAATTTAAAAGTCATTTCCAATCAAGGTATCACATTTTTTTTCTAGCATAAAAAGGCAACCAACTTATATTTTTGGCCGTGTACCTTGAATTGCTTCTGATTTAACTAATTTCAATCAGCTCAATGTAAAACCAAATTAGGCACACGTGAAAAAAATGTACGTCTAAAAAAATGATAGGTGTTTTGTTTTTGTAAATCAAACATAATTTTTTTACAACAATGTAACTCTTTTTTGTAAATGGTTTTTATGATGAAGATAAATTTCTAAATTGAAACAAAATAAAAACTTGATTACTATTTTATGATTATTTCTTCGACGCAAACAATAAATTAATAGGTTAAAATTATTTTTGAATTTTTTTAGAGTAAAGTGCAAAAATAAATCCATGTGGTTTGCTAAAAGTCGTTTCACATTCCTGACTCAAACTTGGTCCAAAAATTATCCATCCGTTAGTAAAAGTGAGTCATCGTACATCTTTGAAGACGAACGGTGCAAATATTTTGTCAGTTAAAAGGAAAAAAAGTGAGACAATAATACATATCTGTGGTTTGCCAAAAATGCGTCTCACATCCTCACGTGACCAACACTTTTCTCCATTTAACTGAAAAAAATATCTGCACCGTTCGTTCTAATGAATGTACGATGACTTACTTTTACTAACGGATGGATGATTTTTGAACCAAGTTTAGACCAGGGATGTGAGACCGGGATGTGAGACCGATGTTTGACAAACCACATGGATGTATTGCACTTTAATTTTTTTAAACAAAAGATTGTAAAGGTATGTTCATTCCAAAACTTGTATGTCAATCATAAGGGAAAAAACATATAGAAAAGTTTTTTTTGAACGGCGGAAATATATTAAAACAAACTAGCAAGAAGCTAGAACTTACACAGACACAAAATGCGGGTTTTTCAACCGATCAATCCAACTAAAAGAAGTCTTACTTCTCTATCTACACCAAAAAAAAGAACGACTCACAATCTCATCAAAAATATAAACCTTCTTCGGAAGCTCCGGACCAAAGATGCTTTTGTTACGGAATCTCCAAATACACCACCACATAGTATAACAAACCCCTTCCAATAACTGCTTATTGAAAAAAGGAATACTAAGATTCGATATCCACAAAAGCCACTCCTCATAAGACGACAACTCTATAAGAGGAACATCCCACCAAGTTGCTATACGGAACAAAATCTCTCTAGCAAAGTGGCAAGCGAAAAAAAGATGTTTAGAAGATTCAACCTCCTTATCACATATCGAACATAATATAGAATCAAGATTCATACCCCTTCTTGAGATATTAAGCCTAGTCGGTAAGCAATAGATCTTCACCTTCCAAGCAATAATATTAGCCTTGATTGGAACCATACTGAACCATCTTGTTTTAGAAGAGACCGACGGTAACAACTTGTCGTCGATAATTCTTCGAATAGAAGCTACCGAAAAGGCACCTGATCCCTCCAATGACCACGACCATCTATCTCTAGAATTAGCAAACACAGTACCTTTCGTAAACCTTTTTAACTCGATATACTGTACCTGTTCAACACCCCCTCTAGGAGACCTGCGAAGAGAAACTTCCAAGTTGTCGTGACCCATCTTTGTAGCGACTGAAATATTCTTATCAGATTCCAGTGCATAAATGCGAGGGAACTGATATTTGAGCGCCTTGTCTCCCTTCCAAACATCGACCCAAAAGCTTGTGTCAATGCCATTTCCCATTTTTTATGAATATAATCTGTGAAATTCATGCATTTTTGTTTGAAAAGATCCAACTCCTTCACTATATCTAGCCAAATAGACGAGTAATGCTTGGAAAGATTCTTACCAATTTTGTCGGCTTGACCATGAATCCCATTTATAACCTTCGTCCAAAAAGAAGATTATTGCGTATAGAAACGCCAGACCCACTTGAACAGAAGACCTATATTTAAAGCATAGAAGCTCGAAATTCCTAATCCACCTTTATCTTTTGGAGCTAACACTTTGTTCCACTTGACCCAAATCGGCTTCTTAGACTGACGATCAGTACCATTAAAAAAATGGCAGCGAGAGGACTCTAAACGGTGGATAATCTTCTAAGAAACTTTGTATGTCGACATATTATATATAGGTAAGGAACCTAAAACTGATTTGATGAGCGTCATTCTACCACCAATGGATAATGTTTTTCTCTTCCATTTTGATAACCTGGAATCAAATTTGTTTACTGTCTGCTCCCAAGATTTAGCCCCTAGACATAATGCCTCCCACCTTTGTTCCTAAATACAGAAACGGCGTTTTAAGAGGCGCACAACCAATTTTTGAAGCCGCCTGAACAATCTTACTATTGTCCACAGAAATTCCTATAAGCTTACTTTTATTCATATTAATGTGCAGACCCGAAGCACGATAGAAGCAATCCAGCACCTTAACAATTACATTTATGTTACCCTCGCTCCATTGTCCCAAGAAGACAGCATCATCCGCGTAAAACAAATGAGAAAGATGAATGGACGAACATATGGTAATGCCTGAAAATAAGCCTGCATCAACCACCCTTTGAACCGACAAGTGCAGGCTTTCCATAACTAACAAAACTAACAAAGACGAAAGAGGATCGCCCTGTTTAAGTCCTTTGTAGAACTGAAATTCAGAAGTAGGACTTCCTTTTACGAGAATAGATCCTCTTGACGAGGCTAAGCATCCTTGAATCCAATGTCACCACCTTTCGCCAAACGCAAACTTTTTTAAGACGTCAATTAAGAAATCCCATCTAACCGAATCATAAACCTTTTCGAAGTCGACTTTAAAAATCATTGATTGTTTGTTCTTTCTTTTACACCAATGAATCATCTCATTTAATATGAATGGCCCGTCAAGGATTTGCCTATTAGCCACAAATGCCGATTGAACTTCGTTCACAAGGTTTCCCAACACAGAAACTAAACGCTTTGCCAAAATATTAGCTATAATCTTGTAAAGACTTCCAATTAAAGTGATATGTCGGAAGTCTTTCACCATATTAGCATTAATAGTTTTCGGAATCAAAGCAATAAAAGAAGCATTACCTCCTTTAGGGAAAGTAGCGTCTTGAAAGAAAGTTTTGACAGCCTCTACCACGTCGTTTTCAATAACACACCAGAACCTTCTATAAAACCCGAAAGTAAAACCGTCAGGCCCTGGGGACTTATCCGTTCCACACTCCCACATCGCTCTTTTAATTTCTTCACGAGTAATATCACATTCCATATCTTCCTTTTGTTATGTACTTAGCTGAGTAGGAAAATCCATATCAATCATGATTCGAGAACTTAGAGGTTTGTCAAACCGATTCTTAAAATGATACAAAAATGCATTCTTCACCAACTCAGGAGAATCGGTCCAAATCCCATCAACCAACACGCCTATGATGGCTAACTGACTTCTTTGTTTGTTTAGCATACCATGATAGTATTTTGTGTTCTCATCCCCTTCAATCCCCCATTTTATCTTTGTTTTTTGCCCCATCTCCATCGATTCTAACTTCTCTATATCCTGTAAAGATTTAAAGATAACAGATCTATTGTTAAGGATTTCAGAATTGCCTTCACCTTTATCTACAATCTTATCAATCGTAGCAAGCTGATCTTTTAACTCCGTCTTGTGATTGCTAGAATTAAACCTCTTAACTTTAATCCATTCACGTATCTTCCCTTTAGGGAATTTTAGCTTTTTCAGGAACATTCCCATGGCATTCCGGTTAGTCACTTGAGCATTAATCCAAGTGGTTTTCACAAAGTCATCAAACCCCTCAATATCAAACCAATAATGAAAGAAACGAAACGGCGTTGGACCAAAATCAAAATTTGGGACGATGATCAGATACTTATCTGTCTAACGTGATGGCTGATAGATTGGGATAAGCATTCACTAGGCCTTCGGAAACGAGAAAACATTCAATCTCTCATCTTAGATGCCGTTTTGTGACACCAAGTAAATGAACAGCCACCTAAGTGTATCTCCTCCAAACCAGCATTAGAAATGAACCCGTTAAAAACATCAGCACCACGGGCATTAAAAACCGAACCGTATCTTTCCTCTTGCTTTCTAACTTCATTAAAATCACCCATGATGATAACTTCGCCTCGCCAATTATTAATCACAAGGGTCAAATACTCCCATAACAATTTTGTTTCGCTTAAATCTTGAGCAGCTATGATCATAATCTTTTTACTGTTTGGAATCCATTCGCCCCTGACCGTAATGAAATAACCAGAGACCGTACACATAGAAGTTATCATAGAATACCGCTCGTGTTGCCAACTGAAGGACTGTACACATGATCAAAACTTAAGTTTCCCCAACACCTCTTGATATTGAAAAGGTCCATTGTCTCCATTTTAGTTTCTTGCAGAGACATAAAGTTCACCTTATTTTTGACACATAACTCCTTTACCCAATCGTTTTTGGCCTTTTGGGCTAGGCCTTGTATGTTAAGAGACATAAAATTCATCGGAAATCTTGCTTCGCTCCTTGAGATTTGATAATGTATTCAATGTTATTAATACATCCCTCCATATTATAACTCATCGTTTGACCCACCTTCACCATATCCTCCATAACTTGTAACATAGATCCACCTGTCCTAATTAAATCTTTACTTGTAACAGAGTCTAAAGAAACCGATTTTTGTATTCCTTCATTTCAAGTATTGTTAGATTTTTCTTTCGTCCCACTTGCAGATAAGATTTCCTCTTGCACATCAGTTGAATGGTGCTCGTCTTTTTCTCTCTGCACATTCATATCATTACTTTTTTCCTCTGCATTAAATGAAGGAGTGAATCCTGGCGGGTATTGCATTTTATTATCAGAATTCGAATCAGATTCAGTACTGTCTTTCTTCTTTTTTAGTAGATCATAAATACTAAATGGGTCATCTAAATGAGTACGCGCCTGAGCATCATTAAGTCCATCTTTATTAGGAGTTTGAGAATTAACTTTCTCAAAAATGGTTTCTGAGACCTCTTCCACATCAGACTCACCACCCAACGAATTAGGATTATTTTGTCCTTCATTTGCCTCAAGATTTCCTTCATTGCTAACTACATCGTCATACACACTTTCTTCCTCGTCTTCCTCCACAAAGTCAGGAGTCCATCCACCTGCCTATTTACCGCGTATCCAAAATACCTTACCTCGAATTATAATTTTGAATGATTCGAGTATGGTGACTGCATACTTTGTTAAAATACAGATTCGTTTACTATGAAAGCAAAATTCCTCCTCGTCTTCATCATATAAAAGCTCTCCCCATTTAGAAGCAATTCTTTTAAAAGTGTTATTGGTCAACACCTTTAATGGAACACCTTCAATGTCCAGCCATGTTATTCTTTCGTCTGTGAATACGTTATTCAATGCCTGTTGAAGATGAGAGAACCAGGAAACTACACTTGTATTTGCCATAAAATTTTCCTTTGACAAATTTGCATGGAATTCAATCAACACCCATAATCCCCCCATATATTTAAGTTTGATATCAGCAAACCCTTCATTAGTTAAGATGAGCTTTAAGTTCGATAAGGAGTTAAAAACTTTAACTTTACCCATCAATGCTTTTGACAGATCATATATATTTAAGCAAGAATCATCAAGCACTAATGCCGGTTTTGATTCGACTTCCTCCTGATGAATATTGATCCCCTTTTTTACTGCACGTGCAAACGAGCCAGAATTCTGAGCAAACATATTTTCCTTCGGTACTTCTCCTTGAACATGTGAATTCATCTTCTTGTTTGTCGGTTGATCAGTATTTTGGTTCAAGGGTTTCCTTTGAAACCTAGCAACATTAGCTTGTAGTCTGAAACTACCGACCCATATTGTGCATAAATTAGTCACCAACCATTGAACATTAGAAACCATAATAAACCTCACAAATCCAAATCTCTTGTCTGATTTGGATGGTGTCCTCTTTTTTTGCTATATCGTCATATGGTGAGCAGTGATATGTCAAACCGTATTCTCCTAATTAGTATCTTTCATCATGTATTGCTAATATATCAAAGAGTGCTTATAATATTCTCTATGTAACTCCTAATATATATAACAGTTTTAGTAAGTTTCCTTGCACCATGGGCGCCCACCCTCACAGGCTAACCAAGGGTTAGAAGATCACCCAAGAACACATGAATAAGGATCAAGGGATATCAGCCATGGAAGTTTTTAATGTCAAATGATGCACTAACGAATGCCTAACCATGCTCATAATTTTCAACCTCTCTCCAACCATGCTCTGAATCTACTATACAAAAGTGGAGCACTTCTGTACCCAAAACTAAATAAACTAAGGGCAGGGGCTGGAACAGGCGGGGTGCTGTGTGTTATAACTATCCCCACCCCGGCCTCATAGTACCAGATAACACAAGGGATGTAGTTAGTATAATCGAATTAGGGGTTCATGAGGTGGGGTTAAAATTGGGATTGAGAGAGAGGTTTTTTTGTGTGTTGTGTGATAGACGATTTGATTTGTTTCATATAGAAAAGTGATTCGTTATCAACTGCTGAGCACCAATTTGATTTAGGTTTTGATCCGTGATTTTGTGTGTATTTTTTATGTGAGAAGAAGATAATGGGGGGTCGGTAATGGTTTGATGGTTTTGATGAGGAAGAGATAGGAAGAGACACGTGTACTCGAGTATTTATGTGCACACACGTGTATAGCCACAAAACATAAATAATCGGGTCAGTTTGCTGGCGGGTTTTCGGCGGGTTGACCGAACGTCCGACAGGTTCTGGCGGGTCACGGCGGGTGACCCAGGGCTTTATTGGAGTGCATTTTAATGAAAGTGTTGCTTCCTTTTAATAAATTTATAATTCTTGATTATTGTTAAATGAATTGATATAATAATTGTTGAACATATTCGGTACAGTAAGATTACTATATTATTAATCTCAGTTATGTCTATAATTAAGTTAAAAATAAGACGCGTCAAGTGAGTGATGACTATTTCATACCAATATTTATAATTATTTTGATATTATATATATTGATCATGCATACTAGTTGGTACATGCAGGTAAACGCATTTTTCTTTTCTTGTTTGAACTGATCCAGGAGCTTGTGACCAACAAGGCCTAAGGCATGTGACCAACAAGGCATAGCAAGAATAGTATCTCAAATGTCTTATAACGAATAATTCACTATTTTTTAGGTATATTTTTCGTGAAAGTTAATAATACTAGGGGTAGGTTGTTCGTGATTGCTCATGGTGAGTATTTTCAAGGAACGTAGTTATATCGGTCCCACGGATGGCGCCAACTTGTTAGTATAAAAACAGTGTATGGGGGGGTGAAGAGATAGGATATGACGTTGATCTTGTACTAATCCAAGTAGTGAGATGGCGATCTGCACAAATGAGAGTAAACCGTTAGCCTTACCGCGGGGCGGACCCCGCGATTAAGCTCCGGCGTGAGAGTAAGTATACATGTTTGTCAGAGAATCAGAAAATGTCAGAGTATATGTGTGTATTAATGATCAGACAGAATGTACCTCTTTGGGGTGTGAAATGACCCCTATTTATAGGCAAGCCCAATACTAGGGTTTCCTAATATTTCGCTTGCGACTGTTAGTAGCCGGAGTGGGTCCCTTGTCGGGCAAGGGTCCACATGTAATCGTGTATGCGGACGTGAGTATCCTTCCGCAGTCCGTGTTTGTCCGCGGAGGTACAACGGGTACGGCTTTTAAAGGTACTCACGTGCGTCTTTGTAATATCCGGAGCGTGACCACTGTCGGGCTTAGTGGTCCGGCTATTTGTTATATTGGGCCTGGGCCCATATGTGTATGTTATGAACAAAGCCCAATGAGCTTGGTGTCCATATTATACGTCATCAAGTCCCCCCAGTCTAGTTCGCTTACTGTATGTGATCACAATTATAGCGTGCGGTGAGCGTTGCTAGACTAGAATTCCGTGATTATATTCTCCTTTGTTCCTGTCTTATTCCGCGTCTTTTGCGTCGCTTTGGCAGTTTGTTGTTGGTTACGTGGGTTCTTCGTGTCCTTTTATTTTCTGCATGATTTGACCGCCTGGGTCCCACATCCAGCTGTTATCATCATCTTTTTACTTTGCCTTTGTACCGTTGATTGGGAAGTGTCTTGGCACGTGTCATTATCCTACCTTTACCTGACTTAAATATACCATGGGTATAAATAGTCGATTCATGCCCCACTGTTCCCTTTTTCATCTCTTTCACTTTTCCACAATTGTTGACAAATTTTAAGGTTTTTTAGTTGCACAGCCTCTCTTATTCTAGAAGTTTGTTTTCATTTAGGTTAACCTCTTTGCTTCTCTTTTATTATGGGCAGTATTACATCCCTTAAATGTGTTCTTACACAACTTCTATACTAACAGTACCAACTATTCAGCTATCAGTACTAACTATAACTAACAGACTTAACTTTAATACTAACAGTATTAAGTCTGTTTACAATATTTTCCTAACATATACCCAATTATTTGACTATGTCAACTATCGTATCCCATTTTCTACCTTCTTCGTGTCTGTTCTTACTCACTTCCGCATTCCATTTTCCCAATTGTCTGTATTTGGGTCTGCCAAGGTTTCTCATTTTGAAATCCTGTGCCGCATTTGTAATATTAATCCTAGTGTTGGTCTGTTCCGGTATTTCTATACACACAATTATAAGAATGGTTGGTTTGGTTTTACCAAACGTCCAAACGTCCATGCTTGCTATTCTAAGAACTTAGATTCTGTCAAGAATTGGAACAACCACTTTTTCTGGGTGGATGAGTTTATAGTTCCTGCCAATGCTCGGTTTGGTTGGTTTTCGGGTACAAACATTGTTAAAGATCGAGCTCTTGCCCCCTCTGAATATAATGTGGAGCATGTTAATACCTTTATTGCTCAAGCCTCTCCGTTCCTTAGGTTCTCGGAAGAATTTCTTTGCTGGGTTGGCATAAGCCGTAATTACCTTTTGAATAAAGATACTTACCCCCGATTTAAATATGAGAACGGAGAGGGTGGGTCTTATTTTCTGTATACACTTTGAATATCTGTCTTTGTTTTTTCTATTTTTCTTGTTTCCTTACTCTTTTTCCCTGTTGTCCTTTGCAGAGATGGATTTGAATGCTTTTATTCGTACCGCTGACCCCCGTAAGGTGAGGATTGTCAAAAAAGCAAGGGCTAAAAATGAGAGGCCTATCGTTACGGTGGCTAAGCATCGTACCGTGACCCTACTTCCAACCTCGGTGGTTCGTCCTTCCGAAGAGTTGTTGGCTAGCGTAGAGAGAGAATTTATTAGAGATGCAAGTGTCGGCGATGGTGGAGATCAGGGGGTTGCTTCCGTTGGTGGTCAGGATAATGCTGAACCAATCGTTCCCATCACGGATAATGTTGAAACTGAAACACCCAGGCCCAAACGTACAAATAAAAAGAGGGTTACTCGCGGGAGTGAGAGGACGCCTGCCGCTTCCCATCCGCCTAAGAGGTTGAGAGTTGATTATGGAACCACTGGAGGTTCCGCTACTAGAGGTAAGTCCCCTAGTGTTCTTAATAGGATACTCCAAGATTCTCGGTTAATGGTAGAACAGGGTGTCCCATCTCTTCCTGCCTTACCCTTTATTACTTCATACGTAACAGCTTCACCTTTGGAGGAGGGCGGAGACCACACTGACTCCGTGACTGGTCCTTCTTTGCTAACTGTGGGTCCCTCCACAAGGTTCGTAGTTCTATCTGATTCTTCTCATCACTCAGGCGCTAAATCTGTGGATCCTGAGGTTGATTCTCTTGTCAGGCCTGTCGCTTCGGTGATGACTATGGCTACCATTGTAACGACTTTTGTTTCTAGTGTTGCTGCTACAGTCCCTACTGCTATTGATGCTGGCAAGAATAAGGACGTGTCGGCTCTGTCTGTTTTCGCAGGTTCTAGTTCATCTGATAGGACGGATCGCACCCTCAGCCTTTTTATAGGGAGGTCTGGCAGTAAGTTTGCAAGAGGTTTATGTTCCCGAGTGGTATGTGACTAGAGGTTTTGAGCTGAATGACGGACGGTCGTGTGCTAATATGATTGATTATTTTACTCCTCCTGCTTTCTTCAAGACTATCCACGGGATGGAACATGAATAATTGGTTGCCGAGTTTAATGTGTCTGTTGCGCGCAATTTGAGTTTGAGTTTTGAGGTGAGAATGCGTGTTGAATACAATATTTTAGAGAAAAGGAGGTGAAAGCCCCTTGCTGAGGAGAAAGATAATTTGCTGGAAGTGAAGGACAAAGAGATTGAGGAGTTAATGTCTCAGTTGTTGCAGGCGAAAGATGAGTCTATGGAGGTGGCTCGACTTCGTACCTGGGTTTCTAGTCTCGAGGCTATTGCGGGTTCGCTCCGAGGCGAGGCTGCTTCCGCCAAGGAACACAATGGCCTTTTTGAGCAAGAGTGTGGTTCTTTGAAATTAAAGGTGACAAGCCTCGAATCTATCATTGCTGAAAAGGACTGTGGACTTTCTGACTTGGGAGCGTCCTCTTCTTCCTTGAGGTCTCAGAACCAAAGTCTTGTGAATCAGGTATAGTTTTCCGTCTTTAACTGTTCTCTTCGTATTTTTGTGTTTTCCTCTTCTTATATATACATATATATATTTTTTAGGTGAATGAACTGGAGACTTCTTCCACGGATCTCCGTGGGAAGCTGGAGATGTATGAGGGAAGCATGAAACAACTAGAGGAATTCCAAGATAACCTTATAAAACCCCTTAAAGCTAGATTGGCTGAGATTGATGCTGATTTTACTAGATGTTGTATGCATTTCTAGGAGAATTTTCATCCGTACCTTCTTAATGCCATTGTGGGACGAAGGTGGTTGTTAACTCATGGTATGAAGCTTCTGATGGCCAAATGTCTCAACTCTACTGAGTATATGGAGGCCCTTGGCAATGCTTTCGGCCGTGCTATTGAGAAAGGAATGCATGAGGGCTTGGCCGTCAGAATAGAACATGGACAAGCAGGAAGATGTCTAAGTGACCTTGAAGCTTATAATCCTTCCGTGAAAGCTGACTTTAATTCTGCTGTCCGCGATCTTCGTGGTTTAGACTTTCCACTTCTTCGAGAATTATTTGCTAAGAAGGATGCCAGTACTTGGGACGTTATGGATCTTTTTCGTTTAGACGACGACGTGGCCGATGTCTTAGGAATGACTGACCTTCAACCTGACATGGGTCAGTTGATGGTTCCCGTGCATCATAAGCAAGACAAAGTTGTGATTGGGAGTCAAGCATTATCTGTTGCTCTGGAGACTTGTCACCGTAGGGTGCGAAAGATGGAGAGGAACCTTGTTGAGCGTCTTCCTCTTCTGATAGATGTCTTTGTTTCTATAGATCACCACGTATCTACTGAAGCGTTGGCTATTCTTCCAGAGACTTCTACGGAGCCCTTGGTTACGGCACTTGTTACTACGACTTTATCTACCATTGTTATTCATCCCAATCCTGATCCTTTCCTCCTAGTGGAGGATTATGAGAACTTAGATTTAACTGGTGTGGTCCCGGCGGATGTTATTTTGGGGTCCAAAGGCAAAGGTAATGCTAAAGGCTCACCTAAAAGTGATGCTGGTGATGTTTTTTCTCATTTGGAGACGAAGCTAGGGATGCCGTTATTTGAGTTTGCTTGCTTTTCTGCGATCGCATGTGACCTCTTTGCGGATTTTTTTGTAATCAACACACTTTTATCCGTGCTATCTTTATTTATAATAATCTGTATCCGGACGTACTATGATTAAAGTTTTTGCTTTCCTTATCATGCTATGTTGTAATAGGCTTACTTTGAATGTCGGGCTTGCAATGCCTCTTATGCATGTTTGAGTCTTGTTTGTAGGTTACTCACCCTTTTTTGTTATGCGAAATAACATTATTGAAGGCATGCTCCGTGCGTGCGCGACTTAATCACATATAACAGATAACTTTGCGAAGTAATAAATTAAAATTTTTCAAAACACAACTTGTGAAGGTAGCTAGTCTTCACTTTTTCATTGAAATTGACAGATATATTACATAATACATAAAAGTTACTACAAGGAATAAAGTAAAAATGCGTTTCCCATTACGAGGTCCGTATGGGTAAGCTGCTTACATTTTGTGTATATAACACTTCTTAAGATTACAAACGTTCCATTCCTGCGAAAGCTCTTTTCTGTTGTGGTCTTTTAGCCTGTACGATCCCTTCCTAAGTGCTCATGTGACTTCGTATGGGCCTTCCCACTTGGGTTCTAGCTTCCCGGTATCTTCTGCGCGGCTTTCCTCGTTGCTACGATATACGAAGTCTCCTGGCTTAAATCTTGTGTTCCAAACTTTCGCATTGTAGTACTTTTCTATTTGTCTCTTACTCTTTGCCTCTGCTATAGCTGCTTGTTCTCGCTTTTCTTCTAGTAGCTCCAAGTTAATCTGCAGTGCTTCATCATTTTTGTCCATGTCTACTTCTGCTGTTCTGAACATGGGCATTCTGATCTCCGTCGGGATGACAGCTTCCGTTCCGTAAGTCAGGGAGAATGGAGTATCTCCGTTACTGGTTTTGATCATGGTTCGGTGCTCCCAAAGGACATGAGAGATTTCTTATATCTAGTTCTTATTGTCCTTGCCCAGCCTTGCTTTTATTCCTTCCCTCAAACTCCGGTTTGCTCTTTCTACCAGCCCGTTCGTCTGGGGATGTTTTACGGAGGCAAAATGCTGTTGAATACACAATTTTTCGCACCAGTCCTTGAATGGGTTGTCTCGGAATTGCTTCCCGTTGTCAGATATGATTTCACCCGGAAGACCAAATCTGCACATGATGTTTTCCCATACAATTTTTTTTAACTTGGTTTCCTGTGATAGTTGCTACTGGTTTTGCTTCTATCTATTTGGTAAAGTAGTCTACGGCCACTATTAGAAATTTAACTTTCCCGGGTCCTTCTGGGAAAGGTCCAGCTATGTCGATACCCCATTTGTAAAATGGCCATGGAGATGTAATCGGATTAAAATTTTCTTGCGGATTCCTTGGGACAGGTTTGTGCACATGGCATTCCTGGCATGCTCTTATAAGTGCCCTCGCGTCCTCATGTATTGTCGGCCAGTAATATCCAATCCTTAGCGCCTTGGCAACGACAGATCGTGTGCCCGCATGCATGCTATATGAGCCCTCATGTATTTCTCGCAAGACATAGTTTGCTTGTGAGGGTCCTACACATCGAAGCCATGGGCCTAGAAAGGATTTTTTGTACAGTATTCCGTTGATGATGGCGAAACGTTGTGATTTACGCTTTATCGCCCTTGCCTTTTTTCTTTCTGCTGGTAAAGTTTCATCCGTGAGGTATTCATGAATCGGGGTCATCCAGGAATCCCCTTCTTCCTCTACCACGGCGAGCACCTCTCTTTCGTTCACGGATTTTTCTTTCAATTCCTCCACCAACACCTGTTTGCTGAGATGTGCGAAGCTGGTGGATGCCATTTTGCTTAGTGCATCCGCTTTTTTGTTCTTGCTTCTTGGGACTTGCTTTATTGAGAACGCTCGGAAGGTACTGGCCAGTGCTTTTACCTTCTCTAAGTATTTGATCATGTCTGTCTCTTTTGCGATGTAAGTCCCATTTACTTGGTTTGCTACCAGTTTTGAGTCTACATTTACTTCGAGGTTTTGGACGCCTATTTTTTCCGCTATCCGCAATCCTGCTATCAATGCTTCATATTCTGCTTCGTTGTTAGTTGCTTCAAACTGAAATCTTAAAGCGTATGTGAACTCTACTCCTTCCGGATCCGTGAGTATCACTCCTGCTCCGCATCCGTCAACGCAAGATGACCCGTCCGTGAACAAGGTCCACCGTGCCGGGAGCGGTTCTTCTTCCTTTGCGGAATCGTCCTGACCTTCTTCCTCTGGTCTTTCTACGATAAAATCGGCTAATACTTGCCCTTTAACAGATACTCTTGGCCTATAATGTATACCAAACTCCCCTAATTGTATGCTCCACTTTTGCATCCTACCAGCGACTTCTGGGTTTGATAGTATGTTTTTGATGGGTTGATCTGTTATTACTATGATAGGGTGAGCTTGGAAGTATCTTCTTAGCCTTTTGCTTGCATGTACTAATGCTAGCACCAATTTTTCCATGGCGGTGTAGTTTACTTCCGGGCCCCTTAGCGCCCGGCTGACAAAGTAGATTGGCATCTGCCTGGCTTCTCTTTCCGTCATTAGTACGGCGCTCACCGCTTCCTTGGATGCTGCCAGGTAGACGATGAGTTCCTCTTGTTCTTCTGGAGCAGTGAGCATAGGTAACTTTGCTATGTGTTCCTTCATTTGTCTAAATGCAGCTTCCGCTTCCTCCGTCCATAGAAAGTCACTCTTCTTTGTGCATTTTTTCAAAGTTTTGAAAAATGGTAATGATTTCTCCGCTGATTTTGCTAAGAACCTGTTTAAGCTTGCCAATTTTCCATTTAACCTCTGCACGTCTTTCAAGCATTTTGGTGACTGAAGGCTTAATACGGCGTCTACCTTGTCTGGGCATATCTTAATGCCTTTAGTATTGACCTGGTATCCTAAGAACATTCCTTCTTCAACTCCAAAGGTGCACTTTTTTGGGTTCAATTTCATGTTGATTTTTCTAAGCGTCTTAAATGTTTCTTCTATGTCGTGGACAACTTCATCCCCCGTGCGGCTTTTTATGACCAAATCATCTACATATACCTCGAGGTTTCAACTAATTTGTCCGTGGAATGTTTTGTCCACTAGCCGTTGATAGGTTGCACCGGCGTTCCTTAGACCGAAAGGCATTTTTGTGTAGCAAAAAATGCCTTGATTTGTAATGAACGCGGTATTTTCCTCATCTTTCTCTGCCATTTGTATTTGGTGATACCCCTTGTATGCGTCCAAGAAGCATTTGAAGGGGAATCCACACAAGGATTCGACCTTCCAGTCTATTTCTGGAAGAGGGTAACCGTCCTTGGGACATGCCTTATTAAGGTCTTTAAAATCAACACACATTCTCCAACTGTTGTCACTCTTCTTTACCATCACCGGGTTGGAGAGCCAATCATGATAATGAACCTCCCTCATGATCCCAGCTGTCACAAGCTTACTAACCTCGTCATTGATTGCTACATTCTTTTCTGCGGCTTGGCCCCTTTTCTTTTGCCTAACCGGCTGACAACCTTTTTGCACATACAACCTATGTTCCACTATCTATCTTGGAACGCCCGTCATATCTGTTGGGTTCCAGGCGAATATGTCCAAACTCCGCTGAAGTAGGTTGCACAGCTTACTTCTGGGTTTTTCCGTAAGGTCAGAACCGATCATTACTGTCTGCTCTGGGTGTTCCGGATTGATTGCCACTTTTACCCTTTCTTCTTTTACTTTGTTAACTAAGATGGGTTGCTCCTCTGGTCCGGAGACCATCGCACATTCAACTAGGATAATTTTACTGCCCTTTAGTGTGAGTATTCCTCCCATGATTGGAAATTTTATCATTCCGTACGCTGTTGATGGTACTGCTTGTATCTTTCGTAACCCGGGCCTTCCAATGATTCTGTTGTGTGGAGACGTCGATCTCACCACCATGAAATCCATCCATGCTAACGTTGAGTGTTCATCATCTCCGATTTTTACCAAGAGTGTTATCTGTCCCAATGGCCATTTTATTTCGCCGCTGAACCCTATTAATGAGGTTGTAGCAGGGACCATTTGATTCTTTATCTCTGGACGCAGTCTGTTAAAGCAGTGCTCATAGAGTATCTCAAAACATGACCCTCCGTCAACACATATGTGGTGCACTTGATGGCCTCCAATCTTTGCTTCTATTATTAAGGGTCCTTCCGCTCCTTCACCATCCCGTAAATGTGGAAACAACATTTCCGAATTGGGTGAGAAGCTTTGAGTTATCTTCTGCCTTATTACCTCTTGTCATGACTGAATCATTAAAATTGCCCGAGGTTTCTCTTTTCCGGAGGTCTCACCTTTCTTTTTCGGCTGTTCTTTTCCGCTGCTTTGCTTTAGCTCCCGGATTATGTGTGATAGTTTCCCAGCTTTGAGCATATCTCCAATTTGTTTCCTTAGATGGTTGCATTCATCTGTATTATGCCCCCACTTCTCTGTGAAATTCGCAAAACTTGTTTGCGTTTCGCTTTTCAACCGGGGTTGTCATCGAAGGTGGGGTTTTGAATTTTCCTTTTTCTAAGGCTAGAATCTCCTTCGGGGTTTTTGTTAGAAGAGTGAACTTGTCCGGCCTTTTTTCTTGCTTATGTTGGCTGCGGAAGCCTCCTCCTTTTTTGAAATTCTGCCTATGACCCCCTTCCTGGTGTCTCCATGCCGGAGGGACTTTTTTCCTTTCTTGGTTTGAGGCCGCCTCTTGACCTTAAAGAAAAGATGTGGCCACCTGCATCATTTCGTCTACTATTTTTGGAATTTTCTCATGAAATCTTTTGATAAGTTCAGGATTTGTGATTCTGTACACGAATCCGGAGATTCTCATGCATTCCGATGCTCCTTTAACATTTCCACTTTCCGACTTATGCCTTTGTATGAAGTCTTCTGTGGACTCTTTGTCTCTCTGTTTTATGTTATGGAGCACTATTGGGTCTCTGATGCACTTCTTCTGTTGGAGGTAGTTTTTTAGGAATGATTCTCTTAGATCGTTGTAACTGTCTATTGATTCTGGGGGAAGATCGTCAAACCACACCCGAGCGTTTCCGATGAGTGTGGAATTAAACATGTGACACCATGTTGGCATGGCCCACCTCTTCGTTTTTGCTGATGCCTGGAAGATTTTCAAGTGATCTTTCGGATCTTCGTTTCCGTTGTATGTTTTTACATGACTTGGCATTCGCGTTTTCGGGAAGTCGAAGTGGCGGATTCGAGATGTGAACGGACCAGTCTCGGCACATACCCAAGGTTGGGAGAGATTATCATCTTCGACACCGGACTTTTTTCTTCGTAATTTAGACTTCCAGTGCCCTCCTTTACTATCTTCGCTTTCAGAGTGATTTTTCGTATACCTTGAGCTTTCCTGACGGCTTCGGAGGCGCGGTATAGCTCCGTACCTCTGCCTTCAAGTCTCTTGAACACGGTGCTTTCTCTTCTTTCCTTGCTTTGTATTCATGTCGTGGCGATCTTGACCTTTCACGCCTCAACCTAGTGAAGGACGCTAGGAATTATGGCGCGAGTGCGAGAGCGTCTCTGTCTTTTGGCGGATATTGTCCTGGACTCAGATACGGTAGATCTTAGCTAGTGCTATCTTCCGGGATCACAAAGTCAAGCCTGCTTTTACTTCCTCCAAAAGGCTTTTCTTTCTTTCTTGCTATTACTCATATTATCTGTATGATTGGGAGTTGTTTCTCATAGGCTTTTCGCAGAACTCTACGAGATCTACAGGGATGTAGTCTCACGAAGCCCTGGGGGTTTTGATTTGTTCTTCCCTGCCGTATTGCACATGAACTAGGGATGGTAGGGGTAGGTTGTTTGTGATTGCTCATGGTGAGTATTTTCAAGGAACGCAGTTATATCGGTTCCACGGATGGCGCCAACTTGTTAGTACAAAAACCGTGTATGGGGGGTGAAGAGATAGGGTATGACGTTGATCTTGTACCAATCCAAGTAGTAAGATAGTGATCTGTACAAATGAGAGTAAACCGTTAGCCTTACCGCGGGGCGGACCCCACGATTAAGCTCCGGCGTGAGAGTAAGTATATATGCTTGTCAGAGAATGTCAGAGTACGTGTGTGAGTTAATGATTAGACAGAATGTACCTTTTTGGGGTGTGAAATGACCCCTATTTATAGGCAAGCCTAAAACTAGGGTTTTCTAATATTTCGCTTGCGACTGTTAGTAGCCGGAGTGGGTCCCTTGTCGGGCAAGGGTCCACGTGTAATCGTGTCTGCGGACGTGAGTATCCTTCCGCAGTCCGTGTTTATCCGCGGAGGTGCAACGTGTGCGGCTTTAAAAGGTACTCACGTGCGTCTTTGGAATATCCGGAGCGTGACCCCTGTCAGGCTTAGTAGTCCGGCTATTTGTTGTATTGGGCCTGGGCCCATATGCGTATATTATGAACTAAGCCCAGTAAGCTTGGTGCTCATACTATACGTCATCAATAGTTAAGTTGCTTTAGTTTTTAATGCGAGTTTTCTAAGCTAACAATGAAGCATATGGTCCTAAATTGCAGATATGAAAATGAAGCGAGGATTCTAATCAATCCAGTCTTGAAAATTTTACGATGTTGCAAGCAACTGAACTATCATTGACATTTGACCCCATAGAGAGGATCACAGAAGGCTTTAACTTGTTCAAGATCAATGAGTTTGAGTAAGCTATTTGAAGATGATCTACTAATAATCATTTTACGAATAGACTTTTTAGAGCCATCACTTTTAACCTGTATAAACACAACTGGCTAATCTATGTTATATTAAGTGATGGGAAGAATATATAGATAAAATTACAAAAACTATCCTAAATGAGTTTAAAGTATCAAAGACTTAAAGTCCCTCAAAATTTACTTAGGAAAACATAGAAATGTTTATACATTTCGACTAGTCGATTAGTACACATGCAAACGATTCATTTTGCCATAGAATGTGATATCATGATGACTTTAAAGGCAGCAAAACAAATAAAAACCATAGTTTCATGGTAGGCTTATTATTACATTAACTATTCTTATACATGTGTATTTGCAGTAAGTTTCCAGAATACTATCGTCAATTGGCAGAGAAACAAGAGCCTAAGGTAATAAAATCATCATCGAAAGTAATGATTGGTTTTATCATATACCATATTGTCATGTAATGAAGTTTATATCTTTTTGAATAAAAAAATAGAGATGTGTTTAATTGTAAGAATAAAACTGGTGCAGTATCTCATGTTTGCTTGTTCGGATTCCCGAGTTAGTCCGACCAATATCTTCAACCTACGA